>JAUZNJ010032564.1:0-13615 GCA_034780135.1 Jordanella pulchra | reverse complement strand
GAGGCTTAGGTAGCTAACCAAACGAGGTCAACACTGCGGCGTAGAAGCAAGGTCTGACAGCTGCTTATGTAGAAGGATCTCCTGATGAGCTGATGATCCACAGGTGCGTTGAGGGCTCCAGCCAAGGAGACCCAAGGCGCGCTCTGCTGGAGAAAAGGTGGCAGACAGACTCCGGATCCCAACAAGCAGGAAGCAGAGTCATATTGTTCCACACCTATCTGCAGCTTCTCTGCTGCTACCCACTAACTACTCCATCCAGACAGTGTCTTGCCCACGACCAAAATCAAACAATTTAAAACAGAATCCTGAAAACATAAATTATGATCATCTTATGAAGAGAGAAATCACTGAAATCGGGGAAAAAGTTAAAAAATTAAATGTGGTTTACTTAACATAAGATCTCGTTCTTTGAAAAGTCTGTTGGGTAATGACTTGATTTGTGATAATCAAATTGATTTCTTACAGAAACATATCTACAGAAAGAGGATTATGTGTGCATATATTAGGAAACTCCATCTACTTATTTAAATGTTCACATACCTAGAGATTTTGGGCGAGGAGGAGGAGTAGCAACAATCAGTTTGACTTACTGATTAGTCCAAAACCAGTTAATAGTTACAACTCTTTTGAATCTTTAACCCGGGGTTTCCCTTTATCCAATTTGCAAAGCAACAAAAACTGCTGTGTTTGTAACTTTGTTTTGTCCACCAGGACCTTACTCAGAATGTTTCGATCAGTTTTTAGATGTCCTATTTGATTTAGTGTTAAATACTGACAGGGTTGGTATAATGGGGATTTTTAACAACAGATCCACAATAAATAAACAGAGGGATCTTAAGTTTTAAAGTTTAACCTTACTAAACATCTTTTTTGTCTGATTTGTCTGATTCAAGGTTGAATATTATCTGTGCATCACCACAAAGAAAGCCTGCCTTTTGTTGACAATGCAATTTAGAAACAAAAAGAAGTTGTCCTAACCTAACCCTTATAGCAATATGAAAATCCAATTAAATATGGAGTATTACCAAAGGATCAAGATTCCGGGTTAGGGTCACTAAAATGAGCTTTCTCCCCAAGTTGGCCAGGCACTCCCCTTGTGAGTGGGTGAGGTAAAGAGCATCTGGGAGAAGTCTGGATTCTTTTTGTAATTTTGGTGTGGCCACTTAACATATTAAAAAAGGCCACTTGAGTCTGAGATAGCATTGAAGACTGCACTATAATGACTATAACATGGCACCCCAGAGTTAACAAAATTGTAACCAAGGATGAACCAGGTTCACAGTTGTTGTTTTTTTATATATTTTTTATTTTATTTTTCCTGACTCCCTCTGATTTGTCCCTTATGCTACACATCAAACTAAAAGAACATGTTTGAACACTGTCTTAAAATACATTCAAAGGTGTAACTATAAGTAATTTAAGTTTTAATTAAGCTGTCATAGCCTTACAAATAAACATAATTGTCTTAGTTTTTCCAAATTATTCAGGGCACATTCGTTGTATATTTCTAAAAGTAAAGTATGTAAACTTCTAAAATTATCGGAAAACAGTAGTTTGATTTTTAAAAAGTTGTGTTTAATTTTTCAGGTAAATCTAATTTCAATATTAAACATAATATACACTTACCTCTACTTGATCAGCGATCTGCTCATTTCAAGATATTTGAATATATCTTGAAACAAATTTGAATATATAGAAACAAAAAAGCAACATTGCCTCTGTCCACTTCTCAAGGTGGAGCGATTTGGGGCCTTGCTGCTTCACAGAGAGAAGGTTTTTTTGGTTCGCTTCATGACCAAGGGTCTTTTTCTATTAAGTTTGCGTGTTCTCCCAGTGCATTCTTGAGTCCTCTCCAGATACCCTGGCTTCCTAACATAGTACAAAACAAAAAAGCCTGTTAGGTTAATTGGCATTTCAAAACTGACTATATGTGTGTGTGTGTGTGTGTGTGGTGGTATATCTCTGTTGAGACTCTGTGGTAGACTGGTGACCTGTCCAGGGTGTACCCTGCCTTTTGCCCATAGACTGACACCAGCCCGGTATAACCCAGACTGATAAGTGGCAGTAGATTGATGCAGAGTAATGTTAGATGGATTTATGCACTAGATTCAGTGATCAGAAATCCAACATGACACAAATTACATATGCTCATCTCACGTATAGTTTTCTTAACAGTTTTCCCCCTCTAGTATTAATGGGAGAAACATTGTCAGTACAAACATCACACATATACAGCTTGGGGTGTACAATAAACTGAACTCACAATTACTTGAGTTTCTAAATGACTCAATAAAACCTAGGTCATACATTTCAAGTGGATTCACTGTCAGTGTTTGTAGCTTTTTTAAGTGCCCATGTCACCAGAGCTGCCAACTATGAATTAATGAATCAAGTTGGAAATGTCAAGGCAGGTCCAACATTGCTCTGCTGTGTTACAGCTGCAGAGCGCTGTCAGCACTGGGCAGCTAACTCATAATCAGAGGCCTCCATCACAAAATAACATAAGACATGCAGACACCCACACACACACTACTTGCCTAGCTCCTCTCTTGTTTTGAAAAAGGTCATTCCTGTCTTCCCTCTTGCTATAGTGGGTGATCAAATCTCTGCACTCTAGCCCTTTAGGTGATACATATGACAGTTATTACTGCATATAAGTGTTTGGACTTCATTAATATGTACACTTTTAATCTATCTTATGGAAATTTGGGATAAGATTATTTTCATTGCCAGAGTAACGTAATCTTTCTATCAAGTCCCAACATGTTCATCTGTATCTGTATTTAAATCCTATATAAATTTCCTGATGTGAAATAGTAAAAACCACTATGAAGATATAGCAATAATCTTCTTTTTCACAATCTTTTCCCATCACCTTCTCATCTTTCTCTGCTTTTCATCATCCTCTTCTCTCTATATGCCAGCAGCAAATTGTGATTGATAAAGAGATTACAAGCAGCTTGACATGGAGAGCAGCTGTGTTCGAACATTATGTTCTGAAACAGTTTGAAAGGACTCAAAAAGTAGAAAAGACATGCAATGCCACACCTTTGAACCTGCACATTATTGTTGCCTCGCGTCCTTTTCTTCTCCAATTTTATTCAGGTGGTTTAGATAGTTTAGGGTACTAAAATTTAAGGAAAAATTAATGATTTGTAGTAACTTATCAATGTTAGGATTCATAGAAATAGAAAGTTCCTAGATCCAGACCACTGGGCAACGGTATTTCATTTTAGCTATCTTGTACCGGATATTGTGTTGGCATAAAAATAAGCCTCCCCAGCTCTGAAATATACCCAGTGAATCTTGCATTAACATACAATTAAAGAATTACTCAGACATTAAAGTATTATCCAATGATATAGCTGGAGGCAGTGTACTCTATATTCAATGTTCTCACATTTCTCACATTTATAGACACATGTACAGGTGTACGAATGTCACTTACTTACCTGAAAGACATTTTCAGTACAATATATGTTAACACAACAAACACATTCATACATGGCTATGGGTCCTATGATTATATTCTTGCATCATTCAAAATTATGTGTTTGGTAGGGCTTCCACCTTCTTCTATACAGAAACATTTTCTTATATTGTCAGCATTAACATAAGTATAAAATGTGATTTCCATACTAGTGGTCTCCATGGTCGCTATCAGACTCAGCAAAAAGAATGGAAACAATGAATATTTAATGCCAGTTATCAATAAACCTGAGGTTTCATGCATCAAATTTAAGATGATTTCCTACATAGATATTACAAATATATTGGGGTGTGCAGGTGGCGCAGTGGTTAGCGCGCACGACCCATGTATGGAGGCCTTAGTCCTCGGCACGGTTGACCCAGGTTCGAATCCGTCTTGTGGTCCTTTCCCGCATGTCTCTCCCCCTCTCTCATACCCCCTTTCCTGTCAGCCTACTGTCAGAAAAACGAGCCACTAGTGCCGTAAAAAGCTAAAAAAAAAAAGATATTACAAATATAAAATAAAATAGTATAACATTATAACTGCAAGACAAGGTAAAGTGCATACAACAACTAATGATCATTGAAAGGCCAATATCATACAAAATCAATTAATTTTATTTTTTAATTGTGTTAAAATGACTATTTCTTTACAAATTGCATTTACAATGTTGTATTTAGCTTGATTCATGCATCTCTAAGTAATCCTCTTGAGTCCTATCTCATGTAGCCACTCCCTGTCCTTTGAAAATGACCAGTAAGAGAATAACTACAAAATAATTTCCCCTCCATGAAGCATGTTTTCCCTGCTGTGCCCTTACTGTAAACAAATGCTACTTTCTCCGAACAGGGAGGGGGGACGCAAGGCAGAGGATGATGATTTGGGTTCAAAGTTTAGACAAAGTGGCTCTTTTAGCAGCTAATCAGCACATGGTAGCAGCCTGCCTTTTCAGCTTTTAATAGCTTTTTACTGGTGCCAATAAAGGTAAACTTTGATTTTTCACAAATATGGAACAGGTATTTAAGATATTAATAACCCATTTTTAATGGACTGAATATGCAGCACTTTTCAAGTAATACTGATTATTCAAAGCATAACTAAACACCAACCAACATCTATTGAAGCATTCATCCAATAGAACAATTGTATTCACAGATGAATCAGTGGAAATGCATTCCCTGATATGCGAATAAGCAGGAAACTTGCACATATTGATCTCCCCCTTGGACAAGGCTTTCCCAGAGAAACATTAACATGTCACACGAGGAGTTAATATCTAACTCACATTCTTATTGCCAGATAACTATAGTACCCTATCCATTGTGTCACAGTAAGCACTTAAGTGAACAGTTTTTTAACAACACAGAAAATCAACCTTACCGAAAGCTTAAGTAACAGTCACATTTTAGGAAAGGTCTACAGCACACCAGAACCTTTCCAACACAATTGAGGTAACATGTCATAGCCCATTGCTCTCCCTTCACCACCATATGTCAGGGTATGATCCTGTGCTGAGTGAGCAAGTTGATGATCACTTCTCTGAAGTAATTTGACTTGAAAAAAATCACAGACTTTTTGTCAGACTTTTGCTGTTTGAGCGTTGACTAGATTTTTTTGGACATTATGCACTTGATCGAACCCTGATACTTAACATGTCTTCCTCCACAGGTTAGTCTTCTGTAGCGCTAGAAATGTATATCTTTCATAAACAAGAAGAAATTGATGAAATGATAAGAATTTCTTGTCAACCCTTTGACAGATAACAGATGTTCAATGCATTCTGTCAGATTAGTCATATGTCTGCTACAGACAAAGATCACACACTAGGTGTTTGCTTTTACTTGTGTTTCATATGTTTTCAAGGCATGTTAATGTATAACAGTTTCAAATAGTGGGGATGTGCAGTATTAGGGACTTCCATGCCAGAAGCTTCTTTTCATCAATTGCTGGTTTTTATGCTTGTTTGTTTTGTTTTCTGCTACTTATACAAGATATAGCATTCTGAAAAAAGTTAAGTGTCAGAATAATTGTATGTACTTATACTTTTTTTACCTAATGTTTGTATTACCACATTTCACATTTTCCGTTATTTAGTTGTTGACATATCATCAGACATGTCAGAAGTTGTTGCAGCTTTAATCACAATTTAAACATTGCTCCAAACACTTACACCCTGATCTAATTAGATAAACAATGCATACATTCATGCATCCAGAGTCAGGATGTTAAAGGATGTTGCACATTGGATTGTCACATGTTGTCACATGAGTGCAGCTGATTTCCCCCACCCTATAGGGCTGCACTCACATTGTATTAGAGCATTCCTTAGTAAATAGCAGGGGACACAGTAAATTGTCAGAGCACGGTGGTGAGTAGGCTTTCACTGTGTCTCTCCCTGCAGGTAAAGACAAACTCTGACGCTTCTTCTTTTATGTTTTAGATGTCTGAACCTGAAATTAAGTAACTTAAAAGGATGTAAAATTGGGATGTTTGTCCACATATTAAACACATTTTTGACTTTTACAAACTTATTTGTCTTGGAGAGTTTTAAAATAACTTACAAGGAATGTGAGAACATACTACAAAATGTTTAATTTATGATGTATTATGTGATTTGGCTTTAGTGAAAATATGAATAATCATTTAAAGTTCATTCAGGAAAATCTGGCTCACATATTCACATACAGTTAGGTTTTGACTTGTCTGTGGAATGGACTGTTCAAAATTAAGCACATTTTTTACTTTTTAACCCTCAGTTGTGAGACATGTTTTCTGTTAAACAGACATGTAGATTAATTTATACATTATATATGTAACCATTCTTACAGAAACGACAAGAAAATTTGCCGTTTTGATTTTTTTATGAATTAAATTTGTGTATAACTTAAAGTTTAAATGTAACAGGCTTCAGAGGTTTGTTAGAAACATCATCATAAAGATCAATAAGTACAGCAGACAGATCATAGATACATTTTTATGGAAATTCATTCAAATTCAATTCAAAGCATGATTAGGTCATAAACAATACATCCTGTTTATTCATCATTCAAATGCTAAAAGTACTTGTAATCCAAAATACAGAAAGTTTGATTTGCTACCAAGAGATGGTGATACATCAGATCGCACAGGCCATACAAGGACATTTTTAACTAGTGGTTGAGCTACACTTTCTTTGTTGGGGTGCAGAGGGCCAAGGCAATCTCACAGAGGTGCACAGACTATGTAAAGGAATTTATTTCTTAATTACTTGCAGTTGGGGTCTCTAAACATGAAATCAAATATATTTCAATACATGTTAGCCACAAATAAGATATATTTTTATATAAAATTCATATTTTATAAATGATGTAACAGAATGAAAACAAAATCTAAAACACAATTTGGCATATGTGAATGTGTTTATAAATATGTGAATGACTGATTGTAGTATAAAGAGCTATGGAGTCTGTATATGAGATAAGTGCAACATAAGCTTAGGCAAATTAACTTTTTAGCATGTGTATATAACATGTTTTATTTTTTCATTGTTTCATTCTCTCCCACAGTCACAGTGAGAATCCCTGTACTTTGGTCTAATCTACATTCGTAATATTAAAGATTTAGGTAACATAACAGAGGAAACACCAGCCAGGAATTAACCCTCTTTGATGCTTGCTACATTTTGACTAAGCTTGTTTGCAAAAACTTTTGTGATCATTTTCAAATTCCAATTTAGTAAGGTGATGGCCTGGAACTACCAGGGTCTGTTTTCTCTTTGTCCTATTTTAGTAGAACACAAAAAATTGCTTCATTGAGAGGGAATGGAAGTGCTTTGTTTTTAAAAGTATCTTGGATCATTCTCTTTAGTACGGGCATACGGACCTCATGAAAAGCTTTGGAAAACTTAGACCCAAATCCATCTGGATACCCCACTTTGCAAGTGGGGAATGGTCTGATTGCATCATATTGTTGTGAAAGAGATGAATCTCTCTCTGAAAGTTACCTTCAGTTTCTAAAAGTGAAGCAAATTAAAAACTGAATAAAATCTGAGTAGCCATTGATTTGGAAGTGTAAATTTCAGAGTTAAATTCTTTAGAACAGTTATTAATGTCCTCTAAGTCTAGCATCTCTTGGGAGTCAGATTTTATTTTATGAATCACTAGTTTTGCCTGCTCTCCTTTTAACTGCCTTTTCAGTAAACTTTGTGGCTTGTCATCAAGATCAAAGAGCCCTCGGTCAAGATTCAAAAGCAAGTTACCTATTTGTCTTCCCAGGATGTTATTGTTTTCTAACTTCACCTTGCACATTACATTCTACTCTGATTGAATTAATTGACCTGCTCTGCAGTATCTCAAATCTCTTCTTATTGGGCTTGCATATTTTTTTTTCAGTTTTGCATCAGAAAAAAATATTTTTCTTTTAATTTACACTTTGACAATGTCCTATTACATTGTGTCACTCCCCTCCCTATTGACTTTGGCCTAGAGAAAGTTTGAAATATGTGCAGTGATTTAAGTTTGAAAAGCTGGATTAAAACACCAAATGTAGGTTGGTCCAGGGACTCCAATGTGAGATCAATATTAATAGGGTTGTGATCAGATATTTTTATGTTGTTATATTTAGTATGATCAATGTAAGGATTTAACCTGTAATCAATTTAATTCAGTTTATTATATGGAACCAATTCATAACACGTAATTTCAAGGCACTTTAAAGAGACAATTCAATCAAATCACACAGTCAGACTGGTTAAAAGTTTTCGATCTAACAAAAACCAGCTGATTGCACTGACTCATCAACTCGACAGTAAACCTCTTACGTCAAGCATGCATGTAGCGACAGTGGAGAAGAAAAATCCCTTTTAATAGGAAGAAACCTCCAACAGAACAGAGCTCAGTACAAGTGGCCATCTGCCTGACTGGGGTCCAAAAAGACAGAAGCAGACATAGAGAAAGAAGCGGAGATATAAAGGGTAATCGTCAGCCAGCTCCACAGGTGGCCCCGACCAGGAAAAACAGCCAGTCATACAAGCTCTGAGCCAGTTCCATGTCAGAGGATCAAAGAGAACACATACAGTTAATAACAGTAAGAGAAACAGGACAACACTGAAAAAAACAGGCCAATGGCCAATGACGATGGTAGCAGTCCAGCTAACATTTCTCTTCAGGATAGTGCCATAGCCATACAAAAACGGACCAGACAAAGCTACTATGATGAGAAAAAAAACAGAGACAGCATAAAGTTAGTTGTTGAACTGACAAATACTACAGAATAGCAGAATATAGATGGAACAAAGCCGAGTGATGAAAAGTGGTGCCTATGTCTTCCAGAAGTACTCAAAGTGGAGAGTCGTTCAACAAAGTATTTACACAAGGGACTTGAAATATGACTGCATATTTTTGATGTACATTACATTTTCATTAGTTAAAAATCCTTTTTAATTTATTATTCACTGTACAATACCAGACGATTTGGATCAGACATAAGATCAGACATATGATGTTGTGGTCTGTCAAAATAAAGAGATTCAAAAAGTGCAGATTCCTCTGGAAAGCACTGTGGTTAATACACATTCTGTCATTCTATTGAGTTGTGTATCTACAAACTCATGAGGGATATAATTATGTATTGGAAAAGCTATCCAATTTAAATATGTCTCAGCCTGAAAGAGATAATATTATCATAGTCAATAACTTATAATTGTCAGTCAATAAATCACAAGTATATTTATTCATGAAATAAAACAACAAACGTTTTATACAATTGTGAAAAGAACTGAAAATTTCAGGGCTCACACCAACACAACAACAAAAAACTCAAAGCATGAAATTTAGTCTAAAATTTTGCTTTACACTGACAAAAATCCTCTGTTATCCCTCATGGAATATGTCTAGTATCTCTCTATGCATCGCCTCTTATTTCAGAATGTACCTTATCAATTTTCTTCCTGTGTCTTAATTTTTGTCCATTAAAAATAGACGAATGACAGAGGGGGACTGTCCATCATACCACAGAGTAAAAATTAAAGCAGGAGCTGGAGCAACTTCTGTTTGCGAGGAATTTTCTGGGTCCAGTTAGAGCAGCAATAAACAACCAAAAGTACCCGAACCCTAAAATTGTTCATCAGAAGATACTGAGCTAGAAACGTTGTGGGAGTAAGCGATGTTAGTGTATACCTATATGAACTTAAAGCAGCTCCTGCATTTCTGCAATCAAATGCAAAAGCCTTTAGTTTTAGATTCTTATTATAAGGGCAGTCATACTGGATAGTTTGGCAGTTTTTTATCACCCTAAAACGGACTTAATCTCAGTAGCTGATTGCCAAGCTGAATGGTGAGTATGCAGCATATTTGACTCTCTAAAGTGAATCCCCTATGTCATGACACTTTCTTTTTGTACATCCTTAAAGTCTCTATACAAACTGACTTTGCATACTACATTGAAGTCTGTCCGTGGCTTTTGTTACTACTTCCCCTTGTCTTTCTTCAAGTCACACTGTCACCTATACTTATGGTCAGTGTGCATTCATCATTTTAAAAATAAAAATGAAAACATATCAGCAATCTAATTTTTTGGAAAAAAGAAAGAGGATAATAAGCCGTCCTCAGATTTTTTCATTTTGCATTCAACAAAATGGAAAAAAAAATGAAAACTAATACTAACTTTCGATTACTTTGATCAATATGAGGGACGAAAAATTACAAAACCAAAAATTAATTTATAAATGAATAAATACACATAAATAAATACACAAAAATGTAAATAAATATATAAATAAATTTAGTTATCAATGTCAAAATAAATAATACACATATAAACAAATAGATTAATAAACATATAAATACAAAAAAACAAATGCACCGATGAATATATAAATAAATTAATGAATAAAACATATGTTTAGGTCATTAAAAATGCTATTTCTGTCTTTTTTAACTTGTATTTATCATTTTAATATGTATTCATGTATTGGCTCCTTTCTGTATTTATTTAGACATTAATTTATTTCTGCTTTTATTTATTTCTCCCTACATTTATTTCCATATTTCTACATGTTCCCGTTTATTTATTTAGGAATTTCTGTCTCCCTATGTTAATCAGTTGGGTGGTTCTAACATTTATCTTCATCAAGATTGGTTAGAGTTAATCAGTGGATGTCCTCAGTCATACAGGTCATGGTCAATCTTAGAAAGATCAGTTTAGGCAACTTGATGTGAAGTTTTCTAGAAGATGTTTCCCCTCTCATCCAAGAAGCTTCTTCATTTCTAACCGATGCAGGGGAGTACTGAGATAACTATACTGTAGGTGTAACAAAAGATTTAAGGGAGGGGAAACACAAAACACAAGGTGGCTCTGATTTCTGATTTCTCCTACACAATGGCCCATCGAGGTGACCTGGGGGGTGTTGATCGTTGATGGTTGTTAGGGGGGTTCTGGTGGGTCCTTAACTACCTCATCAGAGAGGTTTCAGTCACATGCCTCTGTTAAGTGTGAGTCAGTTTTGGGTAGAGTTCCTAAAGGTGCTTGGTATGTAGGGGATAGGTTATGTCTGAGAACACCTCCTCTGTTAAGAGATGTTTTTCCAGGTTTACAAAGATGGCTTCTTTGACCCCCCTCTCAAATAATCTGTCTTCCATCTCTAGGATATGGATGTTGTCCTCAAACGAGTATCCTTTAGCCTTCAGGTGTAGGTGGACAGTTGTGTCCTGTTCTTAGAAGATAGCCCTCCTGTGTTGAGCCATGCGCCTGTGCAGCAGTTGCTTGGTCTCTCCAATGTACAGGTCTGTGCATTCTTTACTACAATGCACAGCATAAACCACTTTGTTAGTATTGTTCCTGGGTGTTCTATATTTGGGGAGAACCAGTTTTTGTCTCAGGGTTTTGCTGAGTTTGAAGTGCATCTGGTGCTGGTTAAATATCCTCCTTAGTTTTTTGGAAACTCCAGAAACATATTCCATGACAATGTTTTTCTTCTGTTTTGTTCCCTCTTAGCAGGCCTCTTATTGTTGGTTTTAAAACAGCCCATCTGGGATAGTCACAGTTCTTCAACGCCGTCCTGATATCATCCTGTTCTCCCATCAGAGAGGTTTCAGTCCATGCCTCTTTGAAGTGTGAGCAAGGTGAGGGCAGGTGGGAGGTGAATCTTTCGGGTAAAACTCATAAAAGTGCTTTGCATAGTGCACAACGTCACTATTACAGTTTAATTTATATTATTTTGTGTTGATTGGTTGTACAGTATATATAGATATAAACATGTTTGTATATCTGGAGCACCTAACAAAAGTAATTTCCCTCTGGGATTAAAGTATTTCCGATTCTGATTCTGTATGTAGGTGACAAGTGTATAATGGTTGCTTGGAGAGGTTGAAGAAACCATCGTTGTTAACTTCAAAAAAACCATCCCTTAACAGAGGAGGTGGTCTCAGACATAACTTGTCACCAAAATGAGGGATCAGAGCTACCTTCTTTTTCGTTTTTCTCCTCCACTAATACTTTTTTATACCTACAGTATATTTATCTCCCCAGGTAGCTGGAAAACAGTGAATTCAGATTACCATGACAAAAACAATCTGTTCGGTGCCTTGTGATTTAGCATGTTATTAACTTTTGTAAAAGATTTTTTTTCAAAAAAATGGAACAGAAAAGGTTGTCACTGGTGCCTTATTAGATATTCGTTGTTATTAATTAAATACAACGGTTTCTGCAGAAAATCTAGTCACGTAAACAAGGATTTATCATAAAAGCAGTGAATTATTTTTAACAAGAAAAGTTGCATTGAAGAAGTGTTAAACTCCGTGTCTACCTTCTTTTACAATTTCAGCCTCTTTTTAAAAATCTTTGGAGTTCTTGGTATCTTGGTAACCATGTGTTAATACATGCTAATCCCTGACAAATTTACATGACACTTTTAACCAATGAGCTTAAATTTTAATATAAAAGGTTGAGGAAAGCTTTCTGTCATCAACCAGCCAGAGTAGCCGAGAGAATGGCTTTCTCCTGTAGATGTAAACAGACACATTTTATTTTTTATTATTATTTTTACAGAGCTATATATATATATTTGAGGAAAAACTCTAATGATAGCAGTGAAAGGGCAACTTTGTTATGTATTATCTGGCACCCAAACTAAGAAGCCAGGCTTCAATCTTGCATAAAAATTACATATTCTAATCAGCTATACAGTATAAGTTATATTCATACAAACATAAATGCACCTCAAGAGGTTTTGTTTACTTCTTTAAAAATTGTAAAAAGCCTGGTTAACCTTAGTCAAGACCTTGTGGAATTCTAGAGTGCTGCATGTCACATCTCAAAGGCTTAAATAATGGTTCACCTTCAGCTTGAGCTCTTAGCTTCCAGTTTATAAATGTACATAGACTGCAGTGCACCTTTGTGGGGGCTGCTGGTAGTTATACATCTGAATGCACTAGTGTTTGTGTGTCTTTCAGAGACCATGGGTTAACTACACAGGGCATGATGTCAAAAGCAGGCCTTTGGTTTTTAAAAAGCTTTGCTGAATCGCCTTGATGGTAACCATGGAGAGAACACTTCTAATTCCTGGCTGTTCTTCAACTTAAACTTCACATTCTCTGATCAGAAAAATGTAGGCACATCAGTTTGTTGTCTTTTAGAAATAAATGCTCCAATCAAAAGCCTCTCTTAACACATGAAAGTCAGCTTCTCAAGACTACACGGGGAGACCTAACTAGGGGCATCAAACAGAAATTATATTTGTAGAGAGTGAAACTACTTTTGCTTGATATCGCGAAGGACAAAGATCCAGATACAAAACATCTAAATTGACACATACAGAAAAAAGTATATCATTCTAATGCGTTATCATCATATATGGATGGGCTCATTAAAAAGAAGCACAAAAAGTAGTTACTAAGGAGAGAAAACAATAACAGATTGAGATTTTTTTGAGTTAACCAAATCATTAAAAAGGAGAACATGGGCTCCAATGTAGCACAGTTTTAGCACTGTGTCCTTGCAGCAAGAGGGTCCTGGGATTAATACCCAGCCCAGGGTCTTTTTGCATGGAGTTTGCATGTTGTCCCCATGCATGCAATGCTCTCCGGTTCCATCAATCCATTGTCTTTACACCCTTGTCCCTAATGGGGTCGGGAGTGTTGCTGGTGCCTATCTCCAGCTGCGTTTCAGGCG
>JAUZNJ010032563.1:0-13617 GCA_034780135.1 Jordanella pulchra | reverse complement strand
TGAACTGTCTTTGTGAAGTGCCTTGAGATGACATGTGTTGTGATTTGGCGCTATATAAATAAACTGAATTGAATTGTTGAATTGCTGTCTAAACTGCTACCAGCCAGCCTCAGCAGAGACTGCAAGACCTTCCTCTCCTCAGACACTTCAGCTTTTCTGGGGGAAGCCTGAAGCATTCCAGGTATTATGCAATAAGCCATGATATCAATTTTGGATAATGGGGATATGATGATATTAACTCTTAACATTGGTAGAGGAAGTTGCAATTTTGCTCTGCTGCACCAACCACCAAGAGCTGTACACCTCTACAGGGACATGCAATCTGCCCCCCACTGTGCTTAGGGACAAAAGGCATCTACGATATCTACAAACATTTATCCTCTTTTGCCGTGGTTGCTATGCTGGAGTGCCACATCAGTAAGAACAAAGATAAAATGACTAAAAGGACTTCATTCCGCAATGCCTGCTCAAATAAAGCAGTCCTGCGGCCTTGTTAAGAACCAGATTGCTGAAAAACAAGCTGCCTGTAACAGTTTCTCTGAGTCTATAACTCAGAGCAAAGAGACCACAAAGGATAAGACCCTCCCAGCAACACCTAGACCCATCCAGCAACGTAGCATCGGATAAGCTCTACTGATCTTTGGAAATGCTTCACCTTTCCAAAAGCAGTAACCAACACAAGTTACAATTCTGGCAAAGTTAGGGAAATAGTTTCCAGTTTAACAATTTGGGTGTTTTTTGATTATTTCATATGTTCAGTAAACCTCTCATTTACTGGACATATGACGTGCCTGGAACACCTAGCGAACTACCTCAGCTGATTCCTATGGATATAAAGGCGAAGGGCTCTATTTCTCCCAGATGACTGAGCTTCTCACCCCACCTCTAAGGGAGTGCCTTTTATGTGGTAATTATCTTGTTTTTTCTGCCGTGACCCAGATTTCATGACCATGGGTGAGAGAGCTTTGCATTTTAGCTCAGCTCCCTCTTCATCACAAGAGACCAGTGCAGCATTTGCATCGCGGCAAATGATCCATCTGTTGATCTCACGCTCTAGTCTGCCTCCACTAGTAATAAAGATCCCTAAATACTTGAAGTCTTCCACTTGCAAACTCCAATCTCAAGTGTAAAGGCAGCTTCTAACCTTAAGCAAAGACAACTGCTATATTTATTTTATCAGTAAAACACTGAACATCTAACAAAGGTCTACATACTTCAACCCAAAGTTTGATTATGTTTTACTCTCATACGTGCAAGACACGTGAAATGTGATCCATAATTGTGAGGAAAAATAATGTATTGTTATTAAACTTAGGCTCCACTGTTTTAGGATCTGTAAGTAACCCAAAACAGCATCGGGTGAAACTTGTTAATGGTTTAGCCAAGTTTTGTCATATATAGGGTATTCCTGAAGATAAAAACCTGATGCTGCAATGATTTTCAGCAGAGGTTCGCCTTTCAACAACTTTAAACATACAGCCAATGCTACAGTGAAGTAGCTGATGAACAAGACACAGTACAGATCAAAACCCAAATGAGAATCTGTGGCAAGACTTATGTACAGAAATGCTCTCAGATTAATCTGTGCTTTGGCTGTTTTGTAAAGAAGAATTGGAATGGAAATCATTCTTAGGTGTTTAAAGTTGGTGGAGACAAAACCTGCAGCTTTATTACCAATAAAAGATGCTTGTGTTGATTTTCAGGGCATTAATATAAATGCACATCATCTTCATTTGATTTTTATTTGTCAATAAAAATGTTAAAATAATTTTCTTTCCATCTGGTTGGTGTTCCAGAGAGATTAAATGTGGGAAATGCTCAGAGGATATGAACATTTTAGCAAGGAACTGTATAGTTAGGTACATTAGATGCACCAACAATGACCTGCAGGCTTTCCCATTTCTAGCTGTGTGACAGATTCACCTTATTTAGAACCTAAACTTTTGCATAACAAGGGAAAGAGCAATGTTGCAAAACACAACATTTGTTAATGAAGCTCAGACTTCATATAGTCTTGTTTTGACATAATATCCTGCTTTTCAGTTTGTGCCACCTGGGTGAAAACATGGACTTATGATGCATGAATAGGAATGAGGCCAAGCTTCATTAATTAATTACTAGCTCTGTATATGTCTGTGTGTGTAGAGCAAGAATGGGGGCAAGCAAGATAAAAAAGGGGGTTTCAGATAGATTTTCCAGCCTTAAATCCTCCCTTAACAAAAGTGCTGACGTAGCGCTAAAACAGACTGCTGCAAAACAAGCAGGTAAGAAGTATCTGTACTTTTCCCATCAGAGATACATTTATCAGGCTTTTTTTAACTGGTTGGATTATTTCTGCGGTTACCTTCAGGGTTTCCACCTCATTCTTTAGTCTTTGGTTCTCCGACTGCAGATCTTTGATGCGGTGTTCGGCCTGGCCCAACTGAGCCTCCAGCTCGGCCTCCAGCTCTCTGCTCCCCTCCTGGAACTCCAGCAGTTCCTCCTGAGCTTCCTCACAGCTGTGGGCAGACATGTGAGGAGCCATTTAACCATGAGATGGGACAGAAGGAGGTCAGGATGCAAGGCTTGGAGGCGTGAATCAACTGCTACAGCTAAAAACATTATTTCCTCTTTTCCATTTTATCCTGAGCAGGAACTGCAGCTATGACCCACATATCCCTTAAAAAGCACACACTAAAGGGAAACACTTAAGAAGATTTAAGTGTTCAGTATTTCTTCATTTGTAGTCATTAATAAAGTCTCACACTTCAGACTTAAAAAGAACAGAAATAGATAAGATCCACCACAAAATCTCATTGGGAAAATAAAGACATGTGACAGTCTGACAGCCTTAGACAGTCTAAGGTTTGACCCTTCAGGTCAGAGGTCAGAGTCTGCTTCCAGACTGTAGGTGCTTTGTTAATTGTTTTTAAAGCAGGATTTGCAGACCTGAATTTAAAGTGAAGATTGGACTTTCAAGCAGCTCATTGGTTCAGCTTCATTAGGAACAGGTGTAACACCTGAAACTCTTAGTCCATCATATAAAAACTGATCCTGGGTGTCAAGAAAAGGAATTCACCACAAAATAAATCTGATCCAACAGCTACAGCAGGGCGTGTGACTTTAGCAAAGTGTTACCATCAAGTGCTGATTATGTAAGTGTCTGCTGATCTGGTCGGAGACGCACACAAACCCAGCGGTCTAAAAATGGCTTCATGTGAGCTGAAACATTGCTAGTGGCCCAGAGTCAGGTAATCCATTTGTCCTCAGCACACAGTGGTGACCATCATCCTTTAGGACGTTTTCCCCTAATAAAGTCACATCCTACATATATGTACATACAAAACTTACTATCTGTGAAAATAAAAAAACCCACCTGTGATTAAATCTCTTAAATCTTCATTACATATACAGTCTATTTAGACTTAAATATTTTTAACATAATCCAAAGGGGAACCTTCTTCCCAGGGTTTAGTTTCCTCCACATGTCCACAAATCTGTGCTATTTTTAAAGCGCTTTCTCATCTTTAGCAATGTAAGGAATGCTTCTATAGAGGTAAAAAGGTCAGAGCTTGTGTTTCAAATGCTCCCTGAATGATGATATTTATAGGAAACCTCTCATCTGATCATCTATAAATAACAGGCAGCCTTGGCTTTAAAGGAAACTCGTTGTCTGAAAACGTTCCCTCAACTGGGCGTTGGATGCGGCAGCATTCCTTTGACACAAGATGGTTAGAGTTCAGTTTAATCTAAGCAAGTTGTGTTTCAGTTAAAAGACCCGAGGAATTGTAGTGGCCGTTAGATTAAGTGAGAATCATTGTGCAAAAAATAAAAAAAAAATAAAAACGAGACACAGAGGCTCTTTTTGTCCACTCTGAAACATGAGACACTTTCCCTGCTCTGTGGGTAAAACAGTGTCACTGGAGGTGGAAAAACTGGTTTCATTTGAGAGCACTGAACGATGAGATAAAGCATTCCTAAACTGAGTCTGACACACCCAGAAACACAAAGAACCCAGAGCGTTTCTATCAGATCCATCAACCCAAATACAGCTAAACAAATAAACTCAATATGAACATTTCTAAACAAATGCACAGCAGAGATACCAGCTCTTTAACAAATTGACTCAAAATAAAAGAATGTAGAGCAGTGCGTCTGTTTTATTGACTTTTTTTTTATCTCTGCAAACTATAAAAACAGAGTGTAATTTAAAATGGTAGTGACAATACAAATACTAAGATAAAAAACATAAATAGGAAGATGCAAAGTGTGACATAATAGTTTCTGACAGCTGGAAGCAACTAAATCAACTAAATGCCTTATTATTAAATGTAAGAAGAGGTCTTCAAAACACAACAGGACACTGAGACTGTAGTATACATATGACACTCTAAAACAAGTATTGCAGCTTCAAAAGACTGCACTGCAAAAACATATATTCATTTCTTGTAATAATTGTATTTGGTTTCATTTAGGCAGGTTAGTAAAATTATCTGCTTCTGGATTGAGTACTTTGGCCCCTAAAATAGGAATTAAATAAGCTACAATTGAAATAACATAACAGAGATGTGCTTTTTTTGAGTTTTAACGGCACTAGTGGCTCATTTTTCAGACAGTAGGCTGACAGGAAAGGGGGTATGAGAGAGGGGGAGAGACATGCGGGAAAGGACCGCCAGCCGGAGTCGAACCCGGGTCGTGCTCGCTAACCACTGCGCCACCTGCACGCCCAGAGATGTTTTATTTTTGAGCAAAAATCTCATTTTGTAAACCGATTTTTCCTTACCCACTGAAATAAAGTGCAAATCCACTCATTTCAAGAAGGGTTTCCTTACTTTTAGTTCCCGTTTTGCAGTGTTTAACTCCCGTTTCAAATCATCAAACACATTGTAATCAGTTTTATACGCAATTTTATGTTGAGCTACCCAGATGAACTCAACCCTTTATCAAACATTTTCAAAGCTTTGTTCAATTATCTTAACCAAATCTAGACTTTCTTCCTCCTGGATCTGAAAATTAATGAAATCACTGGAATAGAACCAGACAAACAATACCAATACCAACCCTGGGTTAAAATAAAATGAAAGTCTAATGCTTCTGCAGGATAGGACCATGCACTATGTTCTAATTATTTACCCTTTCTTGTACTTGAGGGAAAGAGCCTTCCAGAAATCAATTTCCTCGTCCTTGGAGGAGAATTTTGGCATCATGTCCATTTCCATGGTAAACCAATCTAGAGGAGAGAATAAGAACATTACAGATAATACATTATCAACAGTTTAAAAAACTATCATTCAATTTCTGTTTTTGGTGCTTTACTTTGTAATCTCTAAACCTAAACCATCCCAAATATCCTGCACACTTATAATTCGTAATAATTTAAATTAAACATCATCTTCATCAGACTGAACCTTTTATACAGGATGAAGTTAGAAAGTCGGTGCTTTATAGCAATGTTAATGACTAATTCACACACATAATTCACAATACCTTAGTTGTAAAATGTGTTAAACATTTATCCTTTGACCAAGTAGTCAAGTATGAAGTAACATAGTATGAAGACTTAAAACCCCAAAATTAGGATGCTAAACCACAGAACATCACAGCAGCTCCAACAACTGTTCTGGCAAACAGAGCAGAATCCCAAACCGGATCAATATGTTTTCATTTATATTGTGAAAAAAAACTATTACTACTGTATGTCTCTAAATTCTTATATATCATGTTTTTTTGTATTTTGCCATGTAACAATTGTATTATATTTGATAGTGTCTAATAAGCCCATGAGGGCTGAACACCAATCAAGGTGCTTGACACTTAAATAGCCAATCAGTAAATCAATTCATTGAAATACACATTTGACTCACCTAACTAGAAACTCATATGGGCAAAAATGAACTTATAGTTGTCTTATAAAACACCAACAAGCCATTCAGGTGAATTCAACATCCAAACAAGAAGCTGTTTTTTTGTGACAGTGAGCAGGAGCAATATGCAATTAAATGCCTTCAGAAAGAACCTGATAAATCGAGTCCTCCAGTGTGTTATTTTATTTCAGCATAAATCCAGCTAATCTATTAAGGCCTCAAATTTTTGTTAGAAAACTTCAATGAAAAAAAACAGCATCATGACAACCAAGAAACCCAGCAGATGGGTTGAGAAAAAGTTTAAAGCAGCCAAAGACTTGACTTGGATGGCTAAATACGAATACATCTCACACTTTTCATTTCGATTAGTACTTTTTTAAAGATATATATTTTTTGTACAACTTATACTTATTCAGACATATGTATTGGTTTATTAAATTAAATCTATATACATAATATAACAGATAATAATGATGATAAAAAATACAAAGCTGCTGCATGAATTCACGGTATCTTTTTGACTTTAGTTATTAATCTTCAGTAGCTGTATGCGCATTTTATCATCAAATGTAATTTGACCTCATTACATGAGAGCACAGTTAATGTTTGGTTAATTTCAAAACCAATTCAATTTTATGGTACCAATCAAACACACACAAGGACATATATAAATATATACATATATACATTTTTACATATATATGTAAATATATATGTGCATAAAACGGTCTGGGTTGTTAAGGGTTAACCGATGATCAAGCTGAAGACAGATCGGATGTTTATCTCTTAAAATATATCAACCTCATTTGAAATGAAGCAATCATTTGTAGCCGACATCATATAAAGATATAGATGAAATTAATAATCCACATCCTTTTTTTAATTTAACATCGGAGATTATTGGTGGGGTTAGGCGAGACACTCCGATGATGCTGTTGAGCTCAGCTGTCAAAACTGGGTGTGCAACAATCCTAACATACGGTCACCCACAAACACGTGGTTGTTTAAGTATTTTTCCTCGATATTGCTTTTATTTAGAGAAAAGCAGAGTATTAAAAACAGAGAAACATCAGTACCTGATCATTGCTTCTAAAGGTTTGGTTTATCAGTCCATCGCTGTTCGGGGCTGCTGAGGCTGGCCGTCCTCAGTCGTCGGATGAGCGCCGCTCCACTGCGCTCTGCGGGAATTTAAAGGGGAAAGCGCCCTAAATTTAAACTGGAGTTTTTGAAAGAAAATATGATTAATGACAGCTTGTGAATAAAAACATAAAATGGCACAATAAGTCAAAGAATTTCAGAAAATAAATTTAATTTTCAGTGCATTAGTGGACCTGTTCCTAGGTCTTTACTATTGCGCACATATTGCGCATAAAAGACAGGTCCCTTAACTCGCCCCCTGCTGGTAGCCTTAGAGCACAGCTTTTCGTCCCTGTAGATTCCGTACTCCACTTTGAATTCTTTTCTTTTTTTTATCGCCACACATACTTTGTCTTTGCAAAAACAGTAAAAAGGCAGCAAAATTGCACACCAGACAATATCTCAACATCACAAGTTCAGCACTTATTTTTTCAGCAAAAAAATCTGGGCTTTTTGATTAAGATACAAAATATAGTAGATATTACATATTAAGATGTTTATCAAGCCATTCTTGTTTCGTTTTGTGCAAAGTAAAAATTAATACAAAAAAAAATCAGTTATAGTCATACATTTTGATGCTTGGGGGGAAAAGGTCCATAAACACAATAAACATGAAAGTTTTGATAGCTTTCTTGTTTTCAGAAAATTGCTTGAAGTAGGTGTATTGTTTGAGCTCATTTTTAAGGGCAGCAAAGTTAGGAGCATTATTTTGAGGAAAAAATGGGGCTAATGTCATGTTTTCATTATATCACTATATCTTTTGCAAGGATGCAAGCAGGAGGGCCATAAGGATGTTATATCCTTCTATAAATCCTGATGAAAATAACTTATTACATAGACTACAGACACATCGTGAAGACATAAAGTCTGGATGACTCTTAACTTTCTGTTTATGAATGCAGACAAAACAGAAGTTATTGTCTGTGGACCAGAGTCTTTGAAAAAGAATGGGATTAAATTAAACTTAGATTTGGATGGGATTAAATTAAACTTAGATAATAAAGTAAAAAACAAAATGAGATATATTCTCACACCAATAGTCTCACAATAAATATGTATTGATATATAAAATTTACAGAACAAACAAAAATGTAAAACATATATAAAAATATAGCATTTCTATAAAACTATCGTGTAGGTTTACAGTCCTTTGGATCATGCAAGTTGAAAATAAAAACATTTTGAAACCCATAGCAACAGCAGAAAGAGCCATCTCAGCTTCAACAGCTTTTCCAGTGATCACAACAAAGGCTTGAGAGCAAATAAATCTATTTGCCAGCAGCAACACAAATAGATGCAACCTGGAAAAACATTTCTCTTTCTTCAAGTATTGCACCATGTTACTTTCAACCTGTGATGAGAAAAAAGGAAAAACATTAAGGTAAAAAGGCCAACTGAGCTGCGGCTTCAGTGAAACAGAACCTTGGCAAATATAGACCACTGGGCCGTTTCTTGTGAAAAAAGATTCAATTCTTTTAGCTTTTGACAGTTAAAGAAAAAAATAAACATTAACATATTAGTAATTGATTTATTATTGACTTATTTGGTAAGTAACTCTACTCCTCCAGCAGTCTAAGCCTATAGCAGAATAACTATAGAAATGGCTGAGGATACCCCAAGCCACTAGAAACTTTGCCAAAAAGGAAAGTTTTAAGCCTCGTCTTAAGAGCAGTTTAAAGACTAAAGCTGGTAGTTTGTTCCACATGAGAGGAGCCTGATAACTAAAAGACCTACCTCTTATCTACTTTTACAAATTCCTAAAACAACTAGTAAACACAGATTGAGAGCAAAGTGCTCTGTTAGGAACATAAGGAACTATCAGATCTCTGATATAAGACAGAGCTTAGCCATTTAACGCTTTATATATGAGAGGGAGGATCTTAAATTATATTCTAGATTTGACAGGAAGCCAATGAAGTAAAGCCAAGATAGAAGAAATATGAGCAATCTGTGGTATGGCAACACATAGACACAAAAAAACGTGCACCCTCACCCTAAGGACAATTGAGGGTTGCCAATTAACCTAACAGTCATGATTTTGGACTGTGGGAGGAAGCTGGAGTACCCAGAGAGAAGAATTATATTTAAGATATCTTAAATGTTTATTTTAGATAGGAAGAATGTTATTTTAAATATCTGAATGTTCATTTTGACTAGGAAGAAATCTATTTGAGACATCCGAAATAAATATTCAGTCACGCTAATAAAAGTAAAAAATGACCACTTAAATTTTATATCGATTTTCCAGGTATCTTTTTACGGCACTAGTGGCTCGTTCTTCAGACAGTAGGCTGACAGGAAAGGGGAGATGAGAGAGGGGGAGAGACATGCGGGAAAGGACCACAAGCCGGATTCGAACCCAGGTCGCCCGCGTGGAGGACTAAGGCCTCCATACATGGGTCGTGCGCTAACCACTGCGCCACCTGCACACCCAAGATTTTCCAGGTATCTAATAGTTAATTCTGACAGTTATATTTTTTTGCATCCTGAAATTACATTTGTGCGGATAAAAATATAATTTAGGATTTACAGTTCTCACCAGCAGGAATGTAGTTTTGACCAGTAAAAAGAAGAAGACCAGTATTTTAGAGATCAAGAAATAGAAAAAAAAGAGAGGATAGCGCTTCTAATAATTGTCAAAACAGCCTGCTTTTTCTCTTCTTGGCTCTGGAAGTTTATATCCTTACGCCGTGACGTCAAAGCGCACATTAACCGATACGTTACTATAGTAACTGGGGAAACCTCAGAGACCATAGCCCACTGGCATTAATACGTCTTCATAGTAGGACCTTGATGTCTACCCTTTAGCCTTCATTCCTGTGAATCAAAAGTTTTTTCAGACAGCTGGAAAGCCATGGCGGAAGAAAATGACGAAGCTACTATGTTTGATGTGTTTTACGGCACATTAACTGAGGTTTGTTCTGTAACATCGTAGAATTCATGGAGGGGCACGCGGAAAAGTCACCATTACAACCCGGAAGTGATTTTATAAGCGATATTCTAATTAAACTCCATTAATTTTAAGCGTGACATCAGTCCATCACCGAGCTGCATTTATTTCAATAAAGTTGCAGTATTTGAAACTTAAACGGTAGTAATGAATAGTATTCCGTAAAATGAACGTGTTTAGAGTTCTATATAAAATGTCTTCTACCATAGAACAGTGGATAAACATAACAAATATAAATGGATTGAACATAACCCAAACAATGCGCGTATTTAGCACCTGAATTTACTAAAAAGGTTTTAATTGAAGTTATGTCTGACCACTAGATGACGGCAAAGTGTTTTAATATGATCCTGGGTATGTAACACTAAATCTTGCCATAGCTATTTAAAGGGGTACAATTGGTTTAGACTTAGACCACTGATCTTCCTGCTGACCTTGTGATGCTGTTTTAACCAAGCTCTGAGCCCATTTAGTTCTATTTCCTCCTCCTTTTGTGCCTTTTCCTGAATGAGGTGATAGAAAACACAAAAAGAAGCTATTGGCCTGGTTTTATAGAAACTGAAAAAAAATTGGTTTATTGGATGTAAGCTGTTGAAACACAACATGTGTAAAAATTGGTTCTTTTCCCAAAGGATGTTATTAGAAAATTAAAAGATGAAAGTAGATTTTGGTTTTTTATGGTCCCTTGAAGGAAAAATATTTTTTACTTGTCAAAGTTGTATAAACATTTAAAACGCAGATAATATTAACCATCAAGTTGGCAAAGTTTGATGACTTTGCTTATTTTTCTCCACAGAAGGCTTTGTTGCAGCAGCTGATAATGGTTTCTCGACTTCCCTGCGATCCTGCAGATAGAAAAGAGCTGGGAGGTCAGCCACCAATTCCTTACAGCTAAAGAGCCTGACACTTTAATTGTATGATACCAATTTAATTCAGTTTTCCTTACAGCTGATAAAGCATTGTTTTTTCTTGTGATCTAAAAAAAATCTACGTTTTTTTCTAGCAGCTGGAACACAGTAAAGGAACCAGCTGTTTTTACAACATTAATGCTTCCTTGTACAGAGGACTGTAAATGGCTCTTTTATGAGAACTGCTGTAGAAATTCCTCTTCAGTCACTGGATAAGAAAGCTAAAAATACTGTATGAGTGTAGTTGTGTTGTTTTTTAGTATATTTTATGTTTAACATCACAGTAAGTAACCTAATAAGCTTAAAAACAACTCTGTGCTTGTTTGTTTCCACACAGCTTGTTATGAAAACTTCATCTCTGATTTAAGCAAACAGGACGTGTGGGTTAAGAAAATCACCGGGCTGCTGATAATTTATCCAGCTTATCTGCTGCATGTCATCGAAGTAAGTTCTGCTCAGGTTATACATATCTAATAAAATGTCAAATTAAAGCCTTTGTAATCAGATTTACTCACATAGTTATCTGTGTGTTTGTGTATCTCTGAAGGTTCTCAGTCATCCAGGTCATGGTCAAGCTTGGAAAGTTCAGTTTAGGCAACTGAACATTAAGTTTTCTAGAAGATGTTTCACCTCTCATCATATTCAGTTCTAACTGGTGGTGGGGAGCAATCAGATGAATCCAACTGATCCATGCACTTCAAATCCAGCAACACCCTGAGACAAAAAATGGTCCACTCCAAGGATAAGACACCCAGAAGACTGACAATGTGGTTTATGCTATTCAGTGTAGTGAAGAGTGCACAGACCTGTACATTAGAGAGACCAAGCAACCTCTGCACAGGCGCATGGCTCAACACAGGAGGACTAACCCCCTAACAACGATCAACACACCCTAGATGACTTCTAAGGCCCATCCAGTAGGGATCAGAGCCACCTTTGTTTTTTGTTTTTTTTCCTCTTCCCTAATTCCTTTGTTACACATACAGTATATTAACCTTAGTGCCCCCCAGCATCAGTTAGAACTGAAGAAGCCTCTTGGAGGAAAGGCAAAACATCCTCTAGAAAACTTCCAGATGTCTAAACTGAACTTTCCAAGCCTGTGTGTTTGTGTTACAGGCATCTGAACACATGATCAGTCGTTTTTTAAGAAACCTTCAAACCATGCAGCAACAAGCCCGGTAATCAAACCATAGACTTACCACTTATTCTGTGAAATGTGAATAATTTAATATTGCCTGTTTTTACTTTGTGTTTGTTTAAAGGGAGTCATAAATTATATATAAAGAGCGAATGGTTGGTTTAGTTTTGCAAACAATAAAGTCTAAAAATTCTTCACAGATATTTTTTTTTGTTTAATCTAACCTTCATGTAACCATAACAATTTAAATTCTACATGGTATTCATCTTGTTGGCAAGGTAAGGGCTAACGCTAAAGAGGGTAAGATGATTAAAAATTTCAAATCAAACCAGCACGTTTTTTTGCAATAAGGCAGCAGCAAATATTTTGCACAGACAGGAAACAAAATCAGCAGAACTGAGCAACAAAGAATACCAGAGGTAAATGGAAGCTGACTGTACAGCCTGCATCATTCTTCTTTGGGTTTAGCTGTTAGAATACTTGCATTTGAAATGTCCCCAGTTTCGAGTCTTTACTGTTTCATTAAAGCTGCTTAAACGCTTGTTTAAATGACATTTAAATGCCCATGTTTCCACTGTGAAACAGCTGCATTCCAGGTCCTAGTCTGCAAAACCTTTGCGACTAAATTGTAAATTGTAAAAGGTAAACATGTGAACAGAATCTCTCTTTTCAGGTCCCCTCCAGAAGCTAAGATTGTTTACATGAACCATTGTATGGAAGCCAGGCAGTTCAAGCAGTGGAGCTACAAGGTGAGCCGTTCACGTTTATTACCAACACAAAAGTGAGATGCACACATATGTGACAATTAATGTATTCATGATAACCAGTTTTTACTGGTGAGTCCAGACGTTTACGTTTCTCTGCTGATGCGCTCAGGTTTTTCCTTTTGTCACCCCTTGTGTGTTTAGATTTGAAGCTGCCTATTTTCTGCAGGTGCTGGATTCAGGTCCATTTGCAGGGAACTCTCTGGTCAAGAGACTTGAACAAGATGAGGAGAAGATCGAGGGCTTGGTTTGCAGTGTCCTGACACAGCTGCAGGAGCTGGTCCAGCATTTAGAACCTCCTCTGGTTCAAAGCACAGAAGTTGATGGTTGTAAAAAGGTAGATAGATGGTACACATTTTAACATCCTTAGAAATAAAAAATGAGAAGAATGTAGCATGTACATGTATCTGCTGCCGTATCATAAAATCAGTTTTACTGCAGCCAAGGCTCTTTTAAATTATTTTCCCTTTGGTATAAAGTATTTTTGAATTGAATAGAATTTTAGCTTATATATGTACAAAGTAAACGGCAACATTTAGTTTAAATAAAAACCTCGGGTAAGCAGAACTCATTTCTCATTAACTTGATGTTTATAGTCCTTTTAAATAAGTGGCATGAACTGTTGGATAAAGATTTCTTGACAACTTAAGATATTTGAGTCCTAGCATAAAACATAAGAATTTGAAAGAATTGGACACTTGTGGAGATCAGTGTTTCCTTATTGGCAGATTTTTTTTTGGCCATGGGTAAAGCCAGACAATATCATGAGCAAAGTTCCTGTTTCGACTTATCGGATCCATTTAAAGCAGGCATGTCCAAAGTCGGTCCTGGAGGGCCGCAGTCCTGCAGGTTTTAGAGGTTTTCCTGCTTCAGCACA
>JAUZNJ010032562.1:0-13618 GCA_034780135.1 Jordanella pulchra | reverse complement strand
ACAGAAAATATATATATATATATATATATATATATATATACTGTATATATGTGATTGCAGGGATGAACGCACCCTTTTAAAATCTTAAAGCTACTTAGTTAAAAAGCAAGAATGTTGTATTAGTCATCTTTATTTGTATTATATTATTGTGAATAATTTTTGCTGTAATTTTGTTGTCAGGATTTGGTCAATATATTAATTTTAAAATGTCCGAGTAGGACATTCTAAATTATGAATATATTGTAATATATTATTATGATATAACAAAGTATATAATTATTATGATATAATATATTATGAATATAGTCTGTCTGTCTGTCTGAATCTATCTGGCTCTTTCTAGCTCTCCCTGAGCTTTTTCCTGATGTTTCCGTCATCTGCAACGGGTCAGCCTAGTATATGTTCAACAGATATCTTTAGACTCTTGTGCATTTAAATAACTTGATCATTCACCCCACTGGATTTATCACTACAAAATATAATACCTTTTGCAGCAATATGGGTACTATTTACTGTAAGGCGACTTTGCCGTTCAAATCAAAACATTATTTGCTCATTGCCAAACCACAATATTACACGTTAACATTCAGAAGACGTGACATTAGAAAAAAAAATGCAAATAGAAAAATAACTAAAATAGAGTATGATGAAAAATTACCAATAGGGCATAATACTGTTTACAAATCCATTGTTTATTTGCACCATAATTGTGAAAATGTGAAACTGAAGATGTTTTAGGAATAAACCTTTTGAGTACATCAGCTGTCAAAATGTAAAAGAAATATATATTTAACATATTAAGGGATCAGAATTGTTATCATGTCTGTGCAGTTTCTGTTTCAGAGTTGTGCACAGAATGCACTGCCAGCCATAATCTTTTTTGTTTTAAGTGAAGCCATGTGTGTCCAGAGTCTTGTCTTCATCTGCATTTTCTTCCTCTGTAGTGTTGGGGATTTCATAAGGTCTCTTCTGAAAACATCTGGAAGGGAAAAGATGAATATTTAACAGGTTACTGACTTTTGAAAGTAAAAAAGGTTACCTCTTTTAATAACAGGAGCTTAAGATTCAAGGGAGTATTTGGAGTTCACCTCTAACATAAACAACATGGCCCCATTTTAATTTCTGTTATGGAACAGAACATTAGTAAAACATGTTATAAACAGTGTGAGAAAAAATAGAAATTGATGTATATGTTGGTATACATCTTAGATCTCTACCTTTGCTTCAGTCCTAATGTTATATTTGTAAATTTAAATAAACTAAGACTTAAGGCTATAACAAAATGTTAGATCATCATAGTTTTACTTATTTAACGTACAGGTTTAAAGTCAATCTTGATTAATTTTTGGTTATTCAATATTTGGTTTAGCAAATTATCTATATAAGGCTCATTGCTTTGAGGCTGAGATGGCCTATTTCTAAAAGTTTCTTTTCTACATTGTTACACTTTGGGCAACCTATGCACACAGCTGACAGCACAACAGCCAAAAATCACAATGCAGCAACAACCTTGACTGTTGCCATATTTTTTTTTTTGTTCTTTTTTTTGTGTCCTGTTTTGCTAATATAGCTCTGGGAATAGATGTCCCAGAGAAAGATGGTACCCCAACAGTTTTGCTTTCACAAGCAGTCAATTATGAGTCTTTCATAGGGTTCCACTTATATATGAAACTTTGTGAGAATTATTAATGGCTGTTGGCATATTGTTAGGTGTTTAAATGCTTTGCACTAAATGCTCTGCCTTGCTCTTTTATATTTTTCTTTGTAACTTTTCATACATAGCAGCCAATGAGCATTATTTTTTTTACCATGGCTCTGGTAGAGCTATAATATTTTAGAGAGT
Source organism: Jordanella pulchra (assembly GCA_034780135.1). Taxonomy (NCBI): domain Eukaryota; kingdom Metazoa; phylum Chordata; class Actinopteri; order Cyprinodontiformes; family Cyprinodontidae; genus Jordanella; species Jordanella pulchra. The sequence goes on along the minus strand of JAUZNJ010032562.1, from coordinate 11,775 downwards.
CAATCTTTTACCTCTTTCCATCTGTAATTAAGAATTTCCATAGGAAAATCACAAACATTCAAACTAGGATAATAAACTGCGATTTATCTATCAAATGCAATAATATTTTTCTGAACTCTTTGATTATAAGCTGCCAGAGCTTTTGCTTTAATGTACAACACTGACTGCAATGCTGTCCATAAAATTTGCCTATGTAGTGGATGGGTGTACATATTTATGAATGTTCACAGGAAGATATGAAAGAAACATAAATACTTGTGCAATAGTTCAGACAGTAGCAGTTTTATCCTCAGGGTCTACTCTGCCTGGTTATGTAAAATTGTCAAAACTGTTCATGTTTTGCACATAAAGACAGGACCAGGTTAACAATTAAAAGCTAAGAAAAAAAACTGACAAAATATTTTGAGGCAGTTAAATATTTCTTGAATTTGGTCTCATGTGCACAACGAGAGCACGCAAACTTACTGCAAAAACAATTTACTGGATTGTGGCACTGCGTCATATAGTTTTAAGACATTTTTGGCATTCAGAAAACATATTTCTCGTAACACTGTATCAAGAACAAGCGTTATGTTCTGTTATGTTATTATTACTCTATGTCTCTCCACCCAAGTTCTCTCTCTCTCTTTAGCCATTCAACATTAATTAAATTAAACTTGTTACGTTATCTATTCTGAGCCGTTAATTGTGAGTCAGGTTTAGATTGAGAACGCAGACACATTGCATAAAGTGAGAACAGACAAGCAGGTAGATTATCAGAGTTTACTCCGTGAATCAACCTTTAGAGACTTTTAAAGTTTTCTCCAGAGGTTCGACTTATATGAGCATCTCTTTCTTTCTCTTGCTGCACCTAAAAACACAGAGGATCCTGATACAGAAGTTGTGTGTAACTTTAACACACAATTTAATTTGGCAATTTAATTCCGATTCATGCCTAATGGGTGCCATCCCAGTTGGGACAAAGTAGGGGGCATGTGGCTAAAAAAAGTTTTGGAACTGCTGATCTAAACTACTAAAAAAATCCATGCCAGTTAGTCTCAAGAAAGGTGGTCTCAAGAAAGGAGGTGATTTTTATTTACCCAGGAAAGCGTTGCATGTGGCTGATGGTGTCCGGCAAGGGCATTCCAAAAGTCTCAGGGAGAAGGAGGCTCAGCAGTCCAGTCAAAGCTGTGAGAGTTCCCACAATGATGTAAGGCAGGGAGACAGAATATGTTCCTGTGGTGGGAGATCAAAAAAGAGAATACACAACACTAAATTATCAACAGCGAGAGGTAAGGTGTAAAATTTCTAAAGAAAAAACAACTAAAAAGAGGACAACTGTCATTTGTATAACTTCTACCAGGAAAACAGTACAGAAACAGCTTCCTCCACAGAGCTCCTCCCCCTATGCAAATGCTGACCAGAGATTGGTTTGAAAAACGTAAAAAAAAAAAAAAAAAAGCTAGTGACAGTCTGATTCCACTGATTAAGGGTTGGAGCTATATCACTGGTCCATAAGGTCATGATACTCTTCTGGGCACAGTGAAACAAAATTATGTAAAATGCTGCTTTAAAAAAGGTTGCAAGATAGCTCCTTCAGCAATCCCAACAGGCAGGTCGTGTCATTCAGATGTAGATCACACTTAAAAATGATCTTAACCCCTTATACCCAAATGCCCCCTATCAAGGGGGCTGGAGCTCTTTTGCAACAATATTAAGCTGATAGCTCACTAATTCTGAGACTGAAACACATTTATCATATGCCTAGACCTTCTTCTGAGACTTACTACAAGACTATCTACCTCATTCTAATATCCACCAACCACAACTCCAACACCATGACAAAAAGTGCTCAAATAACCAAAATGCAATTCATGATCCAGTTTGTGTTTTGGTGGGCCCGGTTCCAGCAACAGACATAGCACCATATGATACATTGCTAAAGCTAACGAGACAGTGAAACGGCTGAAGTCAAACTCATTAGCTGATCGCTCAACAAAGTCCTCCAAAAACACTAGCAAAACCAAGCAAAGTACATAAAATATATCCTACTTTTGCAGTTTTTGTCATAAGATGACATTTTCATCTGAATGAAGATCCGTCTCTGAAAGATATATCTAAAAAATTCTTTTACTCTCTGAATTATGGTACTACAACATGCTCATATTGGGAAACTGTACCTGTACCTAAATCATGAAGACCTCTACTACTCTTGTGTTTGATTTGCTGGGGCTTCTGTTTCTCTTAAATTGAAGCATATCATTGGATTTTGTAGAATATGACCTTTCCAAAGGCTTATAAAGCTCCCTGACTGGACATATAGTTCTTTAGATAAACCTGTGCATCCATAGGCCTCTTTTTTCTACTTAGTTCTGTATACTGTATATAATGTGTAATTAGAGTGTGTAAATAAAGAATCATTAAAAAATTAATAACAAGTTGGGATTTTTTGGAAGGAAAACTGCATTTTTATAACCAAATATATAATAGCATTGTAAATTTTAATTTCAAGAATAAATTCAAAATTTTAGACATTATGCCAAACTATGCCAAGATGGCATCGTAGAGAATTTTCTTTTCAAGCCAAACACCTATTACTTCTCAGTTGCTTGTCGGATGGACATCAAACTTGTTTCATATGTAACCATGCTGTTATATTTTCAATTTATTATGTCTATTTTCTTAGTTTTTGGAAAAGTAAGATGTTTTATATGTAGATTATCAGGGTTTTTTATGCAAAAGTTTTTTTTGGCCATTTAAATCTAATTCACTCAGGCTCAGAACAATTTACTTTGAAATGTTCACTTACAAATCATTCTCCAGAGCCTTTATGTCAGTATATAACATAAGTAGCAGTTTAGGCAATTTGAGAAATGCCTTATAAAGTATACATATCCCTTTCTGGAAAGCCTGCAGGTTTAAGAGATTTTAACTCTTGATCAACTGCAAACCAGAACAGCTGAATGTGTAGAGGCAAGCCCATAAATAGTGGATAAGCATAAGTAGATTGTCATTTAACACGGACATTTGACAGAATCAGATTCATCCTGAGTCTGGTCTCAGGGATAATATATAGTCTAGCCTAAATTTAAAAATTGTCTCTCCTATAAGGAGTTAAGATACTGTAACTAGAAGGGCTAGCAGCACAGGGCCTCCCAGTCTTCCAACTTTATTTTGCCCAGATCAGTTTCCCTATAATTTTCTAAGTTAAAGATTTTACTTGAATATTGTTAATAAAAAAATAAATTATATGGAAAAAAATGGCCGGACCACAAGCCAGTTTGAACTTACACTGATCAAAGCTTTTGGCTTGCAAAAAATTAATGAAATCTTGCTGACATCGTGTATGTTTTTTGAACTTGCTGGAATGACAGAATTTAGCCTCCCTAAATCATGTACCCCATAAGTGTATACTTCTGTGCATCTAGTCAGTGAAACCAGAATGGAGTCCAGACTGGAAGTCTGGGTTCTCATGAATACAAATTAGCAACGAGAAGCAGCTGCTGTATCCTTCCAATTTCATGACTTTGTAGCAACTGCTCAACATATTATTCAGAACAACATTATCTTTGACCAACATCAGATAAGAGATATAATAGAACTATGAAAATTTATTTTAAAAAATGTGTTTTAAAAAACATCTAAAAGAGATATAAAAGTGTGTACAACTTGGTCTGGTGGTTATAACCTAAAAGGAAGAGAAGCACCCAGTCTACCTATCCAGGTTCTGTTGTATGGTTTGTATAAGTGGTACAACAACTAATTTACATAAATCTTTTAACCATGGTGACATTTTATACACATTTTTATAGAGCTCTTGTTGGACACCAATGAAAGGTATGTTAGATGCTTGGATTAAGTTCCTGTGAGAAATATAGAGGCATGGCTTGACTCTTATAAAAAATAATTGTGTAACTAAAGAAAAAGTCACAATTATTATATAGTTATGTCAATATATGTATAGTGAGCAGATGAGTCAAATAAAACCCAACTAAATATTGCCTGCATACAAACTATGTCTTATGGAAAAACTTCACAATAACATGTACTGGATGACATGAGCTTTCGTTCGCTAGGGTCTGCCAAACCTCCTCTCTTATTTTTGCCAGCCTTCTTAAAGTCTCTGTCTGCTCATGTAGTCAAGAAGCCTGGGAGAAAAATGCTGGGGACAGGGAAGTGAATTTTTATCTCACCTGTGTTATGCCATAAACTATGATATTATTTGGGACATTGAGGACCAATGTCCATTTTGGTTCTCTGCAAGTGTAGAAGCTTAATTGGAGCATCTATAAGACACTCCCAGAGGGACATACTATTCTGCGATCTACCGTGCTTGGGGACAAAGATATCTACCCACAAACATGAATCTTTTTGTCAGACTTTCTTTCCTAGGAGAGACATAATAGTTCCACAAAGATAACACTGCTCAACAGAGTTTAGTCTTCAACCCCTGCTCAAGTTAGGAGGGCTGAAATTTTCATTGTAACTTTAGATGCATGCAACAAATTAATAAAGCTATCTTGATCTTTAATAAATATTTTTTTTCAATTTACTCTTTTACTTCATGATCACAAGCTGAATATTTCATAAATTAAGTTTGATCCTTCATCTTACAAAGCAACACCATTCTTGCAACAACAAAGTCAGTCTGCATCAGTAAGATCTGCATTATGGTTTTTAGCACGGTAAACCAAAAAAAGTTATTTAAACACCTACATTCTTCTTTATGACTTAACTAAATAATTAATTTCACTTTTTTCGATTCCTCAACTTATTTAATACTTTGATTACTCCATTAAAACTTTAGTAAATATATAATTTCTTTAATTACAAAAAATTATAATTTCAATATAGATTGAATAGGATAAGACTAAAATTGTGGTTTACATTTTTTTGGGGGGGGCTATTTTTTTTTTAAGACTTGGGTAATATGATGGCACTTACGTAAGTAAATGAAGTACGGTGCTATAATACTTCCTATTCTGGATGCTGTCGAGGAAGCACCAACAGCTGTGTTCCTAAGCACAGTTGGGTACACCTCTGATGTGTACGCATAAACAAGTGCGAATGCAGTCGATACAGTAAACTTTCCCATCATCTCAAATGTTATGGAGAGAACAGCCAAGTCTGAAAGAAATTAAATAAAACAGAACAAGATTAGATATAAAATTCTGATAGTACAAGGGTTTAATAAAAAGTAATTACAAGCATAGTTGTCTTACTTGGTGGTATTAGCCGTATGATGAATATAAAAAATCCTCCTACAAGAAGCGTTGAGCAAATACTGAGACGTCTGGAACACCAGCGGAACATAACCCATGACACACCGTAGGCTGGAATCTCTACCACAGCTGACAGAAAACAGTTGAAGAAAGGATTTCCATGCAGGTTCGCAGTGTTTAAAGAAAGAGCATAGTAGGCAACAGTGAGGGTATTCCTGTTGGGGATACATTTCAAACAAAAATGACAGATTGATTAGATGCAAATCAAAGTTGTATTAAGATGGTTTTGATTCTAATATGCTTGCCAAAAGATAGATGTGTGCATAGTCTGTCTCACAGAGGCTCTAAACAGTGGTAGTTCAAATGAATGATGATTGGGGTCATAGCTAAGATTAGATGAGCCAGGAATTGAGAATTTCCAGATGAGGGATGTGAGAATACATAGTTTTGAGTTATACAGGGGATGGGTAATATTTAGAAATTGTGGTATAAGGTCAGAGAAGAACAACAGTTTGGGGATGAACAGGGGAATAAGTTAGGCATGTTATGAGGAAAAGTGATACTGATCAGGTGAAGACATACTGGAGATCATACATGACATTTTGCATGGTAAAAGAATCGAAAGGCTCATGAATACACTACATTTAAAGAGTTTACTTTATGAAGAGACCATAGAAATGTGAGTTTTTAGATTTTTTAAGAAAAGCAAGGCTTGGGCTTTTAAAGTGATCTAAAACTTGAGGCACATTTAGAGAGTCTTCATCTTTGCCTTTGAAGAAAGAGTCAGTATAGTTTTCTAATAAGGCAGGAGATTTGGTAAGCTTAGGGACTTTACTTTTTTTTAGAAAACACATTTGAGGAATTTATAAACCTGTTGGAGGTCAAATTGACCTTTGCAAGTGATATTCTAGATATAAATAAGTGGAACCACTTTTAGTATTTGATCTGACATGCTTAGTCAGGAAATAGTTTAGAAGCAGAACATACTGTATCATTAAAGTTGCATTGGAAGTCAATTGGATGCTTCTGTAATCATTTTCAAAGCCGCAATCTCAAGACTGAAATAAATTATTTTATTCAAAACATAAAGAGCTGTTAGGAGTTTGTATTTCTTTAAACCAGGACTCCTTCATTTGGGAAATGGGAAATGAACAACTCAGTCATTCTTTTAAAGTATGTTTGTAGTGATACAACTGAAATTAAATTTCACCTGATCTATACATGTTTGTGTGTTTTGGTGTGTGTTTTTGTTCTCCTTTTATCTAAGTATACATTTTATGTGATTTGTTTTTAAACAGTTTTTACATTGTAAAGCACTTTGCGTTGCTGCATGCAGGAAAAGTGCTTTATAAATAAAGTTTGATTTGATTTGATTTAAAAAAACATCCATGTTTAAGTTTCCTAAAATTATAATTAATCCGGCTTCTACTTTTCACTTTGCTCCTCAGCTGTGTCCTTTTTTTATTCAGGTTGAGCTACTCAGTGGGGCAAAAATTTCTAATTCTCTAAAATCAATTAAGTTGACTTCACAGACATTCCCTCGAAAGCAGGATGCAAGCACTAGGCATCTGTAATCATTACTATCAGGTTGCAACAGTAAGACATGAACATTTTTCTGTTTTGGTTTTTGCTTAGCCCATTGTATAATACTTATAATAAATGTACCTTTAACCTTCAAAAACACTGGCATACCATGTTCGTGGTACCTGGCTCAAGCCCTTTGTAACCTCATGTTCTGCCTGGTTGAATGGTGTGAGATATTACAAGATATAATACCCTTTTTGGTCTGTATAAAATTAAAACTAAAACAAAACAAATATGTTTATGGCTTTTGATACGCTTTTTAATATGCTTTATTTCTCTCTGATCAAAGTATCAGTGGGTTTGTGTGCATAGTTGCTAAAGAAAACATCAGCAGACTAACCAGACGAGCCACATTGTGATAGAGAGCCATCGGATGTTTGGATTACGAAGAAGGTCACAGATGTTGTGGGGCTTTTTTTTTTCAGTCTTGCCTCCATTCTGCGAGAAAGCAGAGTGTCAAGAACAAAAAAACATTTCTTAAGGTTGAACTTTACCATCTGGAGCCACAGTAAATGAAATTATTAATTTGGATCTTTGTAACTGTGAGTGTCTTTTAAGATTTTTTCATTAGGAGAAAAGTCAATGTTTTTACTACAGACTGTAATTCTCACATAATCTTTTATTATTATCTGAGGCTGAGCCATATTCAATGGAGGGTGTTCAAACAATAAAACAAGTTCTAGCATGTCGATTGTCTATTGGATTCTTATCTGGCTTTGACTGTGCCATTCTCACACAAATAAGCCTTTAAACAACCCATATCTGCATCTCCCACAGTACGTTAAGGGCTGTTCCTCTTTTACAGTCCGTAACAGATTGACGTCTAGGAATAGCCTGATTTAGCCTCATCCCACTTTTAGAGCAAGTCTTTACAGCCTGTGTCCCCAACTATGAAAGGCATCCCTATCATACTGTGGTAAAGAGCTGTTACTGGACAAAATATTTACTTGGGATGGAGTGCATATACAAAAATGTATAGCAATTGATACATTAGCCAAATAATACTGCTATAGGAGTAGAAAACCTGATTAATATACCAGGACTATGAAGGGCCTAAAGTAATTTCAATTTATTTGGTTTACTTTGGTTATTTTTCTAATATTTTGTGTTAGAAAGATAATGGTGGGAAATGCGATTGTATATGATGTCTATGTGCTCTTACCAATAGAGGTCTAAAGATGAGAGCTGGAGGTTCAATCTTGTTCATTTTGGCAGCGTTTCTGATTAGGACTTCAGCTTCCTCTACTTTACCCTGGGAAAGCAGCCACCGAGGAGACTCAGAAATGAACCTGTCTCATTTTATACAAGGGGAGAGATAGAGAAAAAAGGAAGACATCAGTAATGATATAAAACTATTATCACCATAGTATGTGATCCTTTTTTATCTGCCTTACTGCTTATATTTTTCACAGCCATAAACATGCACTGTTATAGAAATTATTGTCAGTAGAAAAAAAAACTAAGTTTAAGCTTAATTTTAAAGCTTAGCATCCTGCCGTAGTACCTGGAAATGAAAAGCTTATACAAATAAGGATTTCTTTTCTCCCTCATTAGCTACATTTACATTGACAAAAATAATCGCACTGAAGGCCTGATCAGAATGTTTCATGGAAACATTTTCATGTTTTGTTGAAAGAATGTTTCATAGAAACACGTCAGACTGAAGATTCTAATCCGATTCAGTTTGATCGGAAAGAAATTTCACTCCAAAGTGAGAGGTGGTTATTGTCAATCACCAAGCTGAGTGGTGTCCATGTACACGCCAATTCTAATCTTTGGAGTAAAATAATAACCACTGGGCACAAGTGCAATGTCAGTGTTATTTTTTTTCCACCATTTTTTTTTTAAATTAAACAGCTCCTTGCATGTTTAAATGATTTAATCTGATCGAACACATGATACATGTATGCATGCCATGATCAGATCATTCCTCTTTGTGTCCATGGAAATAGATTTTGAATATCTGATAAACCAAGATTTAGATCAGATTGGGAAAATGTTGCACATGTAAATGTAGCTAATATTCTTTTATGGGTGCCACATGAAGTGCACTTGTGTTTTATGAAATAACTGTTGGCTTACCCTTATTTTGCAGTATTTTTGGTCAAGCTGCTGTTGTGAGAAATTTTGCTCATAAAACAGTAAAAAATAAAGAAAAAGAAAAATAGACTTTTAATTTGGACCCACTCCTCATTTAAGCCCTTTAAATTCATTCAAGATTTATTCATTTATTCAGAAAATCCCTAACTGAATAACACACGATAGGATCTGACTTGGAGAATTTGGTTTTGGTCATCTGTAAGAGACTCCTAAAGAAAAAAATGTAATGTGTTTTTAACCAAAAAAATATTTATACAAACACACTAACCTACCAGAAAAGAGGCAAACAAATGCAGCCTGCCAACATGAAGGCAACTTGAAGCAACCTCCAGTCTCTCAAGAAGAATGCCAGCAGGGGTAGGAGCATGTAGCCCACAGCAAAGAACAGACAAATCCCCGCAGTGGAAAATAATGTTCGGGCCCTTGGGCCTAAAAGTTCCGTTCCTGAATATGAAATTTAGAATTCATGTTAAATTTATGTGTATTTTAGGATGATAAAGAAAAGACTGGAAATAATACAAAAGACATACTGTACCTAGAACAAATCCAACCAGATAGTTGGAAATTTGCTCTATCCCAAGAAGGAAATATAAGGCAACAAACATGATCCAGCTTGAAGAGAAAATCTGAATCAGTGTGGTCACGACTTGTAGTGCTACGGTGGCAAACATAATGGATTTCCTTCCAAATCTGAAATTAACACAAAGCAGAATAAGTTAATTTGTGGGTAAAATAATGATAATCTGCATAGAATGACATTGTTGTGGTGTAATAATAAAAAACGACTAATTCCTTCAGCTGTACTGTGACTTTTATTCTATACAGACTGAGGAACATTTAGGAATATCCACTGGAACAAACTGGTTACAAAAAAGTTACTTCATGTAAACCACTGTTCTGTGAGCAGTACAAGTTTTTTTGTTTTTTTTATTTGGACAGGTTTGACAAGTTCTGCAATGGTACTTCTTAAGATGCTTGTTTTTTAAATTGGTGATTATAAAATTACACAATAATACACAATTTTAGGGATTCAGCTCCTATTATCAAAGGAAAGAGTATATTTTTTTCTTTACTTTAAGGTATAATTGAACTCTGCAATACATTTGATAATATGTCTCATCAGTAGTACTTCAATGTAATATTTATACAGAGAAGTAATCATTAAATTGTTTTCTCTTTTGACTTATTGGCCTCCATGAAGTTTAACATATATACATATACCGTAACTAGACACTCCTTTAAATTAAAATTAAAGTTGCAGTCAAGAATGGAAAAAAAATACTTTGTAGTGTAATTTTACAGAGTATAGCCCTCATGTAAATTCAGCCCATCATTGTTATCAACTAAATTTTTAACCTGTCAGAGAGTTGTCCAGAAATGAAGGAGCCTGCAAGAAGACCACCGAAAAACAATGAAGAAGTGAATGGCTTCTTCCAGCTTTCATCACACACCAGGTCCCACTGCCAAAAGTAAGCAAATAAAGAAATTAATAAAAATCATGTACTGGGTCAAGATATAAGACAAGAAACAGAGACACTACTAAGTCAGTCCTTAAGTCAAGTTATCTTGCCTCATAAATCGATAGCACTAAATAAAAAAAATGCTTCAGGTGTGTTTATAGTTGTAGATTTTATCTAATTTGTTTCACAACTCAAAGGGCCTCATCTTCAAACGATTTGCCTACTAATACATTTCGAACTTGTTTTCACATGCAAAGCTGATCTTCATACACTGTAAGCACTGCTTTTATTCAAACGTTATGAGGCAATCAGTTACATTAAAGTTTTTAAGCTGATTTACCTAAAATCACAAGTTACCAAAAATACCTTTTTCATTGAATCGTACTTCTCAATTTAGACTTCACTTGATCAAAATATGTAATTAAAAAAACTCAAAATAGTTTACTCACCACTATTTAAAGTTTTTTTAGTTTTATAAACTCCAAGGATTTTATTTTTTGTTATTGTTTAGTTGTTTAACCTTAGCTGTTAGGGATTTCATCATTTATGTAAATGCTCTGACTGGCTCTGGGTGGAGGAGGATCCTGATGTTTGACTGTCTCATGTACCCTCCCCTGTCTACCTTGTTTAGTTCCGGGTAATGTCTTCTTTTGAAGCCTCTTTTTGCATCTCTTGCAAAACCAACATCAATTACATACCTGCGCAGTTAGTTAGTTATTTCGGCCATGTATACTTAATACACAAATAATTCTGAGTTATTCTTAAGATTGAGAGAAAGTGTGTCCACATGTGAACATATTTGGAAAATAATGACAGTGGGGAAAAACACCTCTTTGCAGGGACGCAAGTTACTGCAGTATTACACAATTGTATGTGAGGTTAAACCAAAACAGTTACAATAATAACTGGACTTAAATTCTTCAGCATGTTAATAAAAATAAAAACGGAATCTAAACAGTCACAAAAATGTCCACCACTACCCCCCAAAAGGCGCTGTGATGCAATGTTGTCATTGATTCTTAATATTCATTTTTTAATGTTTCTTTTTTGTAATCAATAATAAATTTGATAATGGTGTTTTTTCACTATTGCATATGATTTGTCTAAAGTCCTGCCGTATTAATCTGAACTGGCCTTCACACACATATCTCTCTTTCCAGTAATATTCTATTTCTAATTCTGACAGAAGTCTACACATCATATCTTCAAATGCTCAGATAATATCACTCCATCATTGGTCATAATGACCTTAAAAAGTGCTAATTACAGAGGCGAAAACTGCGCCTACCATCATGGTTATTTGAATGGTCTGCATTTTAATTAAGGCACACACAAGAAAAGTTGGGAAATACAGTATTTAATACTGTTCCTTTCCAAAATAAGACTTAATATAGCTGTAAATGGTTAACTGTATCTGTAAACTGTTGATT
>JAUZNJ010032561.1:0-13618 GCA_034780135.1 Jordanella pulchra | reverse complement strand
TATATATATAGTGTGTGGTGGCTCTTGAGGCACTTAGCTTAGCTTTAGTCTAAAGCTTGTAAATCCCCCACTTCAACATGCCTTGATACACATTACTCTCAAGGCACAGATATCTTGATATCTCAGCTGCTTCACCAAACACCTTTCTTCCCTCAAATGAACTTTTCATTCATATCCTTACATACAGAACTCTGTTTATAATCAGCATTTTTAGGTAATGACCTTTTGAGACTTACTATCCTTTTGGAGTCTGCTTGACAACTGTGAACCAAGTGCTCCCCCCCACTGCTTTTAGGCCATAACATAATCATACTGTGTTGTTTGTTTGTTATCTAATCCTTTATGGTTCTGTAATTTTCTTAGTAGCTGAATATTAGGTTTTCAGCAGGTTTAAGACAAAAAATACATAAATAAATAAAAAATGAAACGTAATAAAATTGAAAATATACGTTTTACTTATAAGTTTTAATTACAGTTTTTTTGTTTTGTTTTGTCTTTTTTGCAGGAGGTTTTTTTTTCCCTTTTATTCTGACTTATTGACATACATTTTTATGTCGGGACTTGCTGTCATTGGTCCATACTTTGTCCATACTTAAATGCACGATTTATAAACTCGGAAAGACTTGGGATGAAAAGAAAATCTTTCAGGCCCCTCATTTTTGCACGATGTTCTTGCAAAATCCCAATAGCTAGTGTTCCCGTTATGCTTTTTCTGTTAATATCATATTTATTCATCGATTATTCTGCTCTGGTAGATATAAATCCACGAGCACACAAGATGCAGGGCGCAGCGCATGTGTCGAATCCCCAGTTAAGCAAATGCTCAGATAAACATTTCCAAATTAAAAGGGCGCGTTCTGGTGAAATCGAACCAAGCATGAGTGTGGGGTAGGAAACGTCACATTACTTCCACCTTCCATCACATTTCTTAGGATCTCTTTTTGATTGGGAGGCTGCGGACTGATTCAAACGCTGCTCGGGAGGAGGGGGAGGCGGAGTGATCCCTCTTGCCAGTTAAACCAAGTTCTCCCTGGGACCTAGAGCCCATACTGCTGAAGCGTCGCAGGGGAGGAAGACGCGTGGATTCTGTTTGTTAAATCCGACTCCGACGAAAGGATATTCATAACTTATTTGCATTTTTTCACAGGAGAGACTGTATTTGATGTTTAAAATAATCCCACCAACGGGCTTTCTCTGATTTCCACATGTCTTTTCCAACAATTTGTACGAGAATCGGGTCATGATCACATCGCCCTTGGTCTCTGTCCTGAGAAATAGCACGAATCCAGCGTGGGAGAGCGGCTCATCGGTGGGGAAGAAGGGAGCACCGGAGATAAGCCGTCTGTCCTTCCAACACAGCCTCTCTCCTGCGGATCCTTCTCGCCAGGCCGGTCGCCTTCCCATCAAGGTGCTGAAAATGCTCACCGCTCGGGCAGGACACATTTTACACCCGGAGTACCTCCAACCCCTGCCGTCCACTCCCGTTAGTCCGATCGAGGTGAGCAATTTAAGCACATTTAAAGGACATTTTTTGTACATCATTGCGGCGAAATCATCGGAAAATAAAGCTTCCGATGCTTATCTAATAGAGAAATGTTGCCCTAGACTTTTAGATTTGTTTTTATTCGCTTAGCGTATTCAGTTCTGCTGTGAAATTTGGATTAATTGCAGGGATTGACAACTTTTTAACAAGTCGGTGTTTCTTGATTAGAGTAAGATTTAATCGCGTGCAAACCTGCCCGTCTGAGTAGATTCGGAGGAGTTCGGGTTTTCCCCGAGATAACTTTATGCGCATTGCGTAAAATACGCAAAGCGATCATCTTTAAAAGAATGCGTGTAAACATGTTTTTAATGATCGATTACATTTGTTTTTGTTGTATCTCCACAGTTGGATGCAAAAAAGAGCCCGCTTGCCCTTTTAGCCCAGACTTGTTCTCAAATCGGCAAGCCAGACCCTCCGTCCTCCTCCAAGCTTTCCTCGGTGACCCCCAGTGGATCAAGCGACAAGGAGGCCAAATCCGGTCCGCTGAAAATGAGCGACATCGGAGCGGACGACAAGTCCAGCTTCAAGCCCTATTCGAAATCTTCAGAGAAGAAGGAGTCGTCGAGCAACACAGTCAGTGGAGATAAAACTGGTTTCCGAGTGCCTAGCGCCACCTGCCAGCCGTTCACTCCCAGGACAGGCAGCCCCAGCTCCTGTACCTCCGTGTCGCCTCTACCGTCGGAGGGGAAAAACGGGGACAAGGAGGAGAAGAAGGAGTCTGATTGCAATAAAGCCACGACTGATTGCAGCGGAAGCCAAAGGATAAATGGAATTACCTCTGACGACAGCACATCTGGATCCAAAGCTTCTACGTCAGACTCCGTATCTGTAACCTCTTCCTCCTCTGTTCTCGGATCCGGACTGGTGGCCCCAGTGTCCCCCTATAAACCTGGACACTCAGTTTTTCCTCTGCCGTCCGCGAGTATTTCCTATCCTGGAAGTTTGGCTGGAGCGTATGCAGGTTATCCTCAGCCGTTCCTCCCACCCGGAATGACCTTGGACCCCACCAAACCCAGCAGCCAGCTGCTGAGCGCGCAGTTCGCTGCGGCCAGCTCACTGGGCTGTAGTAAAGCGGGGTCGAGCCCGCTGGCTGGAGCTTCCCCACCGTCTTTAATGTCCGCGAGCCTGTGCAGAGACCCTTACTGTCTGAGCTACCACTGCACCAGTCATCTGTCCAGCGCGCCAGGCGCAAATTGCGCACACGACTCTGCTCTTAAATCCGGATACTCGCTGATGTACCCAACGCACCCACTGCACGGCATGCATTCCTCTGCTCCGTCCTTCAGCGGGCACCCCCTCTACCCTTATGGCTTTATGCTGCCCAACGACCCGTTGCCCCATGTGTGTAACTGGGTATCTGCTAACGGACCATGCGATAAGCGCTTCTCCTCCTCAGAGGAGCTGCTAAGCCACCTGAGAACTCACACTTCCTTCGCCGGGACGGAGAAGTTGATATCCGGGTACCCGGGCTCTACCACGCTCGCGAATGCAGCTGCAGCCGCTGCCATGGCCTGTCACATGCACATCCCTTCAAATGGCAGCCCGGGCAGCCCTAGCGCGCTGACCCTCAGGGGCCCACATCACCCGCTCGGACTCAGCGGCCGCTATCATCCCTATTCAAAGAGCCCTCTGCCCGCACCCGGGGCCCCTGTTCCGGTGCCTGCAGCCACGGGCCCCTATTACTCCCCATATGCCCTGTACGGACAAAGACTGACAACAGCCTCTGCCTTAGGATATCAGTGAAGAATTACACATTTATACCAGATTAATTTAGACCCAATGAGTTTTATATTGGGACTGAATCCATGTTGGGATCAGTGTATTTATTTGCGATAGCTTCAAGCGTGACTAAAATAAAAAAAACAATATTATAAGATACATTTCAAAAGCCTCAATGTGCTTTATTTTAAACAGGAGGGTTTGCATTTAGTGAATGTATATTTGTTTTTGCTTTTTATCCAGAATTAAAAGTTTGTTTCAAGCTTTTTACTCTGAAATTTTTAAAAACTATGGGGAAAAAAGAAATCAACAATACTTCAAATGTGAAATGAATTTATTTTTGCAGGCAACAAAATATTGCATAAAACACCTTTTTACTGGATGACACAGCTCTAGAAGCTGCATATCTGTCTTTTTTTATAGCAAATATTTTTGTCATCTTATTTTTGTTCCAGTTAAGCTCCGCTTTAATAAAATCTATTTAAAAAATAGGCCGACACAATTTAACTATTTACACATTTACATATGAGTCACAGTGTTTGTTTTTGTTTTCTGAAGTTTCAATTGAAGATATTGTTATTTCAAACATTTATTTACAGAAAATGACAAATGACCTAAAAGGGTTGTCATGCAAGACCTACAAAAAGTTTAGATCTTTATTTAAATAAAATAATATTTTTCTAACATAGGAGAAGCTCAGAAAGTTAATTTGGCAGAATAATGATTTTCAGTCATGCGTGATGGCATACTCTCAATCAATCATTGACATCATGTTTAGGCGATCACCTGATCAGTAGCCCATTAATTAACCTCATTAATGAGAATAATGTGTGTTTGTGTTGGATTTTTAAAGTCACTAGCCTCTTAAACATTATGCTGATTTAAAAAAAAGAAGTTTCCAGGGGTCACATTTCTTTCCATAGCTCTACATAAATCATTTTAAATGTACTTATTTTTATTTTAACCAATAAATATGTGAATGAGGTTGTACTAGGGAATGTTTAAAAATCTTCCAGTTTTGACTGAAGTTGTTATTCTATGAGTTGGTATCAGGCACTGGCTGGCACTTTTACTGTTTTAGAACATTTTTTTAAACCAAATTGGATTCTGTGATTCTTCTTTTAACTATAAAGCAAAAAAAAAAAAAAAGTTTATTCAATATATAGACTACAGAGAACAAATGGAATAAAGAGCCTCTTACTTTAATCACCGTTTTTTTAAGTGTTTATTCATGGGAAATAATGTTTTTTGAATTTCTGCTCCTTGCAGAGTAGTACCATTATAAGAGGCTGAAATTAGCTTAAGCAATTAGGTTTTTCTGCTCGCGGAAAGCCTGCAGTCAGCTGCTGAACAGACTGCTTAAGGCTTGTAAATATGTGCTTGACCAGGGTTGGCTTTTGCATTGCCACTATTTAGCTTGCTGTGCAATGCTGTTGCTACACGTCTGACCTCACAGTTTAACCATTTTACTCACAAAAACTGTGGCGAGGAGGCACTTTGAAAACTCCGGAAAGGGAATATATATCAAATATGACAAGAAATATGTCAGAAAAGCCTAAAATAACTGCTTTAATGTGGTTTTCAAGTCAGGGTTGTTTGCACACAGGTAGAGATACATTAAAAATAGTCCTTTGGATGAAGAATTTTTTCTCAGTTATTTTCAAGTTTAAAATACTGAGAGCTGCTACTAACACAATTTATTTTCCTTCATATAAAATATTTCAGAATATGGAAAAGATTATTAATTGAAATGTTTGTGAATTATTATACTTGACTACTTGTTGAGTAAACCATGTATCAATAGCTTGGATTTAATGAACAAATAGTTATTGGAAGATGTTGCAGAGATGAACAGTTAATAGGAAAATGACAAGCTTGACAACAAACCCTAGTCTTTGTTCTGAAAAAGCGGTTAACTATGTGATAGGAGGCACTAGTTTAAGGTCTGTTTTCAGCCAGCTAACCTGCAGTGTACAGCAGGACTTTGATAATCTATCTCATAATATCTGATATGTTTTAAAGGTAGTAAATTCCCCTCTTCCAATGTATATTGAAATTTTAGAGCAACTCAAGTACAGTGAAACTAATTGAATCTCCTATTCATCTTACTGATTATCGATTCTCTATAAGACAGCCAAGTGTCTAATATGATCAAGTGACAAACCTTTAAACCAAAACCTCCAGTAGAACAGATTTAAAATGCTTCCAGAGCTTTTTGTGATTGCTATAATGAGACAGTCAAGCATAGAGCTTTAACAAGTTAATCAGTCCCTTAAAACAAATCGGCTAAATCAAGCCAACAGTGTCATAATCTATCCTCAGTAGATCAGGCTGTTCTCCAGCAAGAAAAAAAGGAAAAAAAAAAATCAGTGCGGTCAGATGTCGTATTCATCAAACCCGCCCATCCGTCATGCAGATGAGGCCCTAAACATAGCCTGGTGATAGATGGCAATAAAGCCACGATTCAGCACTGCAGCCAGTCAGCCATGAAGCCAGCGTGAATCGTAGATGTGATGCATTCCTTTTTCGCTAAAAACAGCACCATTAACATGATGTGAACAAATGGTCCAGAGAGCTCAAGAGACATTTCTCTGAAGTTAATTGATGTGTGACGCCGCAGTATAGAATCACACATGTACCAGCACATAAACTTGTCAGCAATTTACTGTGTAGGTTTTATTAAAATGTATTACAGGAGAATTAATTCTAACTTAAGCAGCTGAATGAAAGCGTGTGGGAGATTAAATGGTATTTGGGTGAATATGTACATGGCCGTTCTATCCTGTGTGGCACCATTTATTGAATAACCAGTTGGTGCTACAATAACGCTGTTAAAAAGGTTATAACATACTAACTATTGAGATTCAACAGAGAAAACTAGGAAAAATATCAAAGCTAAAAAAGAAAAAGCTAAAAACAAGCATGCAGAATCAGAAAGATGAACTAATGTAATTTGTGAAAAATAAACATTAGGAGAAATGCAAAAGACTCACCACACGAAAGCATTTTCTATGAAGTAAGTTGATCTAAAAATTTGATAAATATTGTTTGTTTAAAGGAAAATCCTCCAAAATCTTGCACAATAGGAAAAAAAAACTAAAAATGAGCTCTATGTGTGAGTTAAAGAAAAATAAACATCAATGTTAAATGTGTGCAAATTACCCAAAATGATTCAAATTAAGGGAGATTTTAGTATTAAGTCAATTAAATTGCATGACTATTTTAAACTGCTAAAATCTTTCTAAACCTATGTTGTCTAAAAGTAAAATTATTCCAACATTGTTAAACAAGCACTTCCAAGTCGGGAACAGAAATAACACCTTAGGGTAGCAAACATGTTCCTTATTCAAGTTAGCTTGCATTTGTAGAAACAAGCCTAAATTAATAAACTGCCACTAGATTAGGGAAAAGTGTGACGCAGGGAAAACCTCAACTATAAAGACTTAAGGCAATAGGAGAGGGAGTGAAAAGGATGTTAAGGTGGGCTCAGGACCCCAATGGACATTAAAAAAACATTCAAGAATGATTGATAAAAGCTAATCTCATAATTGTTTTCACGGGATACAAACACTGGCAATGACTTGGTGCATGTTCTATAATTGACTAGTAAACGTAATGATCATTTTGTATTTCTCTTTTAACCTTAGACATGGATCCACTGTCCCTGTTTGTGTCCCTGTTGGTGACATATTGGATGCCACTGTAAATTATTTAATGTTTTAAGTGATAAAAGTGAGAAGAAAGCCTATCTTATCAAATAGTCTACTGTTAGGGCTTTAGTAACGTGCCAAAGAAAGGATTAGAACGGTTCATCCAACCGTCTCTAATTGTTAATTGGCAGGTCAAACTTTGAAGCAGTATATTTTTACCTTTTGAAATGGAACTCCCCCCTCTTTAACGGATAATTCCATTCAAAAATTCTTTATCATGGGAAATTACATAAAAATAATAAGAATGCATCAACTAAAGCATTTAATGGATTTTTGCTTTTATTTAGTTTGATAAACAAAAAAGTTGGAGGACGTTTTGAAGCAAGAAGGAGAACAGAGTTTGCATGTTCTCCCCTTGTATATGTAGGTTCTCTTAGGGTGCACTTGGCCTTCTCCAACAGTCCACCAACTTGACTGTTAGGTTGAATGGTATCTCTAAATTGCCCTTAGTTATACATATGTGTATGTGCTCCAGCTTTAGAATAAGAGTGAGGACCAGTTTCAGTTTTTAACCTTTGGAGTGAGGATATGGTTATATCTCTCTCTGCTGGATGATGACCATTCCAGGGTCTACCCAACCTGTTGCCCATAGACTGCTGAAGCTAGGCAAAAGTCCCCCGTTTCCCTGAAGGACAAGCAGCAAAAATGTCGGATGGATGAAGTGATGGTTTGATGATACATTTCAAAAATCTTGTAATCTTACATCAGGTGTGGAGAAGCCTTTGACTGGAGATACTTCATTGTTGTTTAGCAGTCTTCTGTAGAGGATGCTCACTGTTTTTTATAGCGTTCTTCATTAAATGAAGAATTCTCCTTTGTTAAATCATATCCAGAGGTTCGAGATGAGTTTTTTTTAAGTACAGAAATTGTAATTTCTCAGAAAATTTGAATATAGCATTAGGCCAATAAAAGGGGTAATGTATTGATCACATTATGGTCTACAAAATCCTAAGACAGTCTATTAAAACAACATTCTTCTAACAGTCAGACAATGACACCCGAGACAAGATGGCATACCACAAAAGAGGATAGCTGTTTTTAAATGTCCTTGGCTGGAGTTATTCTTGGACTGGTAAAAAAAGAAAAAAAGAAAAAAAAAAGCCATTGACATGTTTTTCATCTAATTCAGTTTGTGGTCAGTACTTTTTGCTCAAGTGGAAAAACTGGTCACACAATTGTTAGCAGCCTGTTTGAATCTCTTTTACCGATACAACATTAGTTATTTCTCAACTTCACAATTTCACAAGATACAACAAATCATTGACAGGGTAGGGTTGTTTTAACTCCATTAACATTGATTAGGAAATATGGTTTGGAAGATTTTGATTGTCATTCACTCAGTAAGTTAAGTGTTTAACATTATTCTGAGAATTTTTTAGAAATAAAATCATGGAGTACTTTTTACCTGTGAAAACAAATATGTTAAAAAAAAATACAAAAAACATCCATATGAAAATCTTAGGCTGAGCTGGGACTTCAAAAATAAGCAGGCTGCATATTGTTGACCCAGTTTCGTTGTTTCGGCTTTTTAAATAAAATGCCTTCTTATTGCCAAGAATTTGTGATCCTATGCAGTTCAGTTGGACTCCAAGGACATTTGAAGAGCCGAAAAAATGTCAGATCTTTGATGCATCTGCTTCAACCCATAAATGAGTTCAACAGTACTTTATTTTATTTTCTTCTGATTTGTTGTCTGCTGGGCTTTGGCTTATGGACATAGAGTTGTTTCTTTATTATTCAATCAAAAAACAAAAGTTAAAATTTTGTTTCAATAAAATAAAATCTTCACTTTATTTAAAGGAAAAACATTTTCAATCAAAGACAACATTGTTCAAATGTATTGTTTTGGGTCTCAGTTATATGTTTGCATTCTCTCACTATTTTTATTTGATTGAAAATGTTTTTTATATGATTGAAGTGAAGTTTTTTTTTATTGAAGCAACATTTTTGAATAATAAAGGATCCAGGGCTGCATCACAAGTATCTAGTTCATGAGTTGCTATTTATTCCACCATCGTATTGACTGTGTTAAACAATTTTTATCTTTCTGCTTTTCATGGATCTAAATGTCAATTACTGCTATAACACACATCTTTAAGGCTGCCTAATTTTCTGGACTGACCAGACCAGGAAGGTTTCCAATTGAAGATCAAAAGTTCTTTACAATGCAGCCCTTTATAGACATCAATTTCTGTTAAAAATCGTAGTTTCTTCGCAGCTGGGATCCAGGTGTTACTTTGTCCATGGCCTCCTCCAAATATAGTGCAAGGTCATCATCAAACCGATGTTTCCTCTCAAAATCGCCCCCAGTCCCGTCTGAAAAAGCAGGTTTTCCAGATGCACATAATACATACATCAACAAGCTTTCAAACACTTGTCACTGATGCTGTAGTCACATAATGAGTTTAACACCCTTTTGTCAGTAATATTAATGATGCAATCACAGGATTTCCCTGGGAGTTACACAAACATTTGCTGCTTTGAGTAAACCTTTCTCTGTGCTTATGTTCTCTGAAAAAGCAAGCACATCTCTGTTTATAGACACAAAGGAGGGGGGGAATTGTTTTTTTCTTTTTTTTTTTTTACTTTTTGCATGTTCACTGGGCTGAGAAGCGTGTCTTCCATCATCCGGAGAAACATGTGGTTTATTTTCACTGGAGAAGGGCTTTTTGCTTCTCCAAACAAGACTCCAAATTTATCATCAGCCCATCATTTCCTCTCTTTGACAAAGTAAGTAAACACCGGGAACACAGAGTTAAAGCTGGGCTTAACTGAGCTGCTGACCTTTTGAAGCTTGTCCTCTTCAATTAATGCTGCATCATAAAGCGGAGGAAATAAGCTTGGTATACTGAGATTTTCCAATGTGGAGAACTCTGTGTATAATCTACAAAACCATCTGATTGGGAAGGGGGGGTGTTCTTTGAAGCAAGCTTGTCAACACACAAAGCAAAGGAAAGAGCAACACTAAGTTAAACAGTGGGCTCTTGTCTTTCAGCGGTAGACATGCCCTATAATTTAAACACTGCTGACAGGGGCCATTCTGAAGCCTGTCATAGGCGGCAAACTTTTTGTCTCCGAACGTCTTGCTCACAGTCAAGTCGACTCCTGCTACGGTTCGGGGTGATTAATGACTTATGGCCTTATTGTGTGGAGGTGGCTAATTAACTACAGGCTGACTGAAGAGACACATTATAAAAACGCGGCTCTGATAACCCCCAACTTTTTCCTTTTCCTTTTTACTTGGCATGTGGAAGCTCTTACTGACAAATTTGCAAGAAGCAGACCAGCGTTGAGTAAGATGAATGGCCTCTGCGAGCGATAAACAGCCTTTAATTTAGCCATGTTTAAATGTATGACACACTGGTATTGTGCTTCTTTGCTGTTCGTGCTCTCAGGCTGGGAAATGCAGCCAAACACCCCCCTCCATCCCTATGTTGCTGTTGGGTTAAATTTAGGCTCGGCATATTCATGGAGGGAGTTTCTTCTGGCAAACATGTGTTCGTTGCCCCTCAGCTTTTCAGCAATCTCTTCAAACTGACATCTTAAGACAAAGACAATCAGTTTCTCTCCCAAAGTAGTGCTAAAACAGAACAAGAAGAACGAACATTTTAGGAAGACTTTAGACTCTTACTTCTGTACATTTACTAAAGGACACAGCCTTAAAAAGTAATCTAACTCCATTAAATATTTCACATTTATTTAGGTTAAAACCACAAACCTCTTTGAATGTTATAGGTATTCTCTGTCCGACAGACATTTTATTCTTCTTTATAATGGGTTGTTGCAAACTTTTTGCACAATTTCTTATGGTTTTCTTCAAAAATGAAATTCCAAGTTGACACACTATCTCAAATGCCAAGTTTGTTGAGAGCAGGACATACACATTATCCGACCTGAGAACACTGCATCTCTGCAGCCCCTCCAGAGTAGCCTTAGACCTCTGCTTTTTGCCTTGCTCAGCCTGTCAGATTAGATGCATAGCCAAGTCTTGGTAGATTTGCAGTTGTACTGATTACATTTTGTGAAAACTACCGCAACATACTTTTTTTTCCACAGAATTCCAAATGAACAGATCCAAATTCTTTAACATGTACAGAACAGAGTATCTTGTAAGAGAAACAAAATATAACATCGACCAAATCCTAAATCCCTCCCCTGGCAATAAACCTTGCTATGAGCTAGCAAATATGCTTGGCCTTGCTACAGAAATGTTACACACTAATCAAATGCAGTGACGTGTTTGATGTCACTGTGTCAACCAGAGGCGGGAAGCTAAAGTAAAAGAAACATGGCTGCTCCAGTTTTAGCTGGAATACCCTCCATTTCTTTTTGAAAAACAAGCAAAAGGGTGTGATTTTTGCCTTTGAATGTGAAGATGGTTCGCCATTCCCCCTGACCAGATTTGATAAGAGTTTGATTTATTAATTTATCTAATTTATCAAATCAAGCTGCTACTGCTTCTGTTGTTGGCTAAAAGCTTGAAATAGCAGGCAGGTACCCAATCAGCTCCAAGAATTGTATTGAAACTAGGATCCGTGTAGTTCAGTTTGAATTCTACATGGTATCTATCTGGCTTTCAGGTTAACAGCAGTCCATGTCCATTCAAAACCCATGGGGGTCAGGGAGATTATCTAGAGATTCCACAGAATAAAGAGAGTGTTAAAACATTACTTAAGGTATTCCCTCTGAAAGAACTTAGTTTAAACTAGGGTTGGGACTTTAATTAGTACATTTCTGTGAATCAATTCTATAGATTTTAAGCAGTTATAAAAATTACCACAATAAACAGCTTTTTTAAAAATGCATTCTAAAGTCACACCGGGGAACTTTAGTGTTCCCCGTTTCTTGTACACTGTATATATCTGACATACAAGCAGCATCACAAACATTGGGCCACTGGAGGTTTTTTAAGCTTAAAAGCCATCTTATTGCATTGGGAGTTACATTGTAACTGTGGTTCAGAGAATTCGTGAATGACTACCAGTCACACCAGTCCCTCAGAACTTTTCAGCGAGAGATTCCCAGGAGACCAAACGTTGCTCCCGAAGTGTTATGTATTGACTTAATGGTCTACATCACCTACGTAACTTTGCTTAAATTAGAACCTTGTCTCACATGAAGCACTAGAAGTTACATCCAGTTTGTTTATTACCACTGGTAGTTAGGCAGGAATGAAACAGGATTCAAGTTTGCAAAATTCATGTCATTTTCTCCAGCCAGCTTACATTGGACTAGACAATGAACCTCAGAGCCAACATTTTAAGTCCACGTCTGAAAAAAGAAACAACTCCCGGATAACAAAAAAACATTGCAGCATGGATAGTTTGCGTTAGTTACAAGCTTAAGGAGAAAAAGCAGCTTCAGTTGTATATATGTTTTAATTGCACTAAATATTACATGTTGAATAGCAACTGTTAAGCACTGAAAAGCAATGCTTTACAGACAGCTAGGTGCACCATCACAGATATCTTGTCAGTTTTAGAAATGGAATTCCAACATCTGTTTACAGCAAAAGTATTATTCTTAAAGCTATAGTTGGTTATGCTGGAACGCCAGCAAGAAATGAAAGCGGCACTACCAATCCCCCTCCTGCCCCCCATATAAAGCTCCGCCCAAACTCATACACGCATCTCACAGCAGAACTTGGCAAAGCAGAGGGGAGCCAACACAGCCATTTCCTTCAAAACATTTTTTACTTCAACATAACTACCTCATGTCTCATTCACTTGTAAATAAACTATATTATTATTGTAGCTTTCAAGGGATCATGCTAAGTTTAGCAATACTAACCATATGAGATTTAGCATGTTATTTTTAGGAAAAGTAACCTCACGAGTTTTGCAAAGGGATCTTGTGAATAATTCTATTAACAGCCAAACTTGATGAGCATGAGGAGGAGGAGGGACAGAGGAGAGTTTTTTTTCCACTCTGACGAAATGGCAGAGATTGGTCAGAGTTTTTAGTGGCTATAAGCTAGCGGCTCTCACAGACGTCTGATTTTTTCGTTCCTCTTTGTGAATACATGAGGTACTGACTATTCTCAGGATGGAAGAACTATTTCACTCAATATAACAAAAAGTCTTTCTGAACAGGATTACCAACTATAGCTTTCGATGTAGTATTTTATGTGTTGTTGATATATAGTTTACTAGTTTTAATAGGAATTGTGCTTGAATTAAATTTCAAGTACTCTTTACAGTTCTATAAAGTAGTTTTTCAAAGAAGTAGAATGAAATATCAAAGGTTATACATTTTAACTAACCTAGTAGATTAAAAATTTAAATTGAGTCCAACCATAAGTTTAAATACATTTCTATTTTCCCTGCCATTAGGATGTTTCTATTTTCTAGTTTCAACTGTATTTCACTTTGAGGTTAAATAAATGGTATGTGTTGTACGTATTAAATACATTAGCTGCACCTGACTTTGTCTGAGGTTATCAGTGCAAAGAAGTCTGAATACCAATGCATGCCACACTTTTCAGATTTTTATTTGTAAAATGCTTTGCACTGAGGTTATCAGTGCAAAGAAGTCTGAATACCAATGCATGCCACACTTTTCAGATTTTTAAAAGAACAATCTAGACAAGTCACTACTGCAGAATTACAGGCCGATCTCCAACCTCCCATTCATCAGCAAAGTTATT
>JAUZNJ010032560.1:0-13618 GCA_034780135.1 Jordanella pulchra | reverse complement strand
ATAAACTTATTGAACTTTTTCCCTGTGTCCGAGTGGTGTTCTGCATGTGGGTTAGAGCTCTGAAACCCACCATGACAATTTTATCAGGATTAGATGTGTATGTAAATCAACTGAGCTAGTAAGTGCTCTCAGCTAGAACTTTATGTGGTGAACTTTTCTGGAATAAGCATTGTCTTCATTATAGGAGCATAGAGGAAGTTCAGGCTATCAGTTTAAGGACATTTGTCTCATATGGCCTGCGTAGTTATTTCCTTAACCGCACCCTTTATCCATGCTGCTGGCTGAGCAGCATTGACTTCTCTGTTGTGATCAGAAGGTGAAGATTTGATTACAGAAAACTGAAGGGCATGATGCAAAATGTTTGGAAAAGAAAAAAGACAGTCTAGTAATTAGATGGGAAAGACCTTTGTGTATTACTTTACTTCAAAGGGACAAATTTTAACATTTCTCTACAAGCAACCATAATTAGTCGATTAAAAACCATCTCTCAGTACTGTTTGCTGGATTACACTAAAACCATAGAGCTAAAACACAGCTACCATCCAATTTATTGAAACAAAGTGGCAAATAGTCTCGCAGCATGTTAGAGCACCATATGCTGTCTTTTAATGATACTTTTACATATCTGTTCAGTAAAAATGTGTTTTACATATTTTATTAACTTTTTTATTCAGTATTGGATTTCTGTTTGATTTGATGTGAATTTGTTTTATTCTATATTTTATTAATGTAACAGCTGGTACAATAAATTGTTAAAATATAATAACATTTATTTTAACTAGGCATACAGTAAAAAAAAGCTCTTCATGGTACAGAAAGATTCTCTTGATCTATTAGAAAAGTCAAGTTTCTAAGAAAATGTCAACCTATCAATTAATTTAGTTAGTTGATTGACAACCTCAGTCAACTTTAGATTATTTCGATAATAGATAACATGCAATTTTAGTCAGGAATGTATCCACTCGGCCGATCCACAAAAAGCACTATACTATTTGGAAGGAACTTTATCTCTTTTGTATTCAACAGCTCTCTGCATCTAGGATTTGAACTTCTTTCAGGCTTCTTTTTCGATCTTTTTCCCTTCCTTACTGCCTTCTCTCTGACAAAGGTCATTGTAAGTCCACTCACAATATATGCTCTACAGTTCACCAGTGTCCATCCCCAGACTTCTCTCCCCTCTCTCCTTCCATCGCTTCCCCGTACCCCACCTCCTCCATCAAGTCTCCTGGGATCTGACCCTGGCCAAATTTCTGACAGCTCACTAAACAGAATGGCCTCATGATCTGCATGGATATGAGTGTACACACACGCTTGTGAATACACACATCTTTAAAAGGACTTCCTGGCTAACTAAAAGGTATTTGTTGCATTTCATATAATTGGGCACTTTTTAGCAAGTTTTCAAAACTTGCAAGACAGATTGGTTGACCTTAAAAAACATATAGTAAGTGGAGAGGATTTGAAATAATTATGTTTCAAAATGATTAATGTTGCATGCTGTGCGTTTGAAGTTCTGTTGACTATATCAAAATAAAAATAGTGTAACCTGCTTTTAAACAAAGGGTTTTTTTTTATCCACCGTCTCTCTCACACACACACACGAACACCCCCCCCACACACACACACACACACACACACACACACCTCACAAACAAACACACACACATACACACATTTTCATCTAACTACATGTAGTGAGGACCAAGTGTTGACTCCCATTGATTTCCAGTCATTTTCAACCATTCCATGCCCTAACCCTGACAATAACCATCCATATATCCATCCATCTTCTTAGACTTAGACAAACTTCATTGTCATTTTGTATACACAAAATGCAGCCAAAACGAAATGTCATTGCATACAGCTTACAACAATATACTGAGTTTGCAATAGTAGAGAATAGCAGTGCAATACAACCATGATTCCTGTCAATTGCAGCAGTGACAGGAAGTTAACTGTGCAAAATAACAACAGTGCAAAATTAACAGAAGAGCAAAATATAAGTAAATGGCTTATAAAAGTTTAGCAATGATGACAGTGCAAAATTATGGGGCAATATAATGGTGCAAAATGTTCACAGAATGTCCACAAAATGTCCACAGAATGACTGCAGTATGATCACACAATATCCATAGAATGTTCACAGAATGTTCACTGAATGTTTTATAATTTTTTTTAACTGTTCAGGAGTCTGATGACAAAAGGGAAAAAGCTGTCGGAGAACCTGGTGGTTCTGCTGCTGAGCCTCTTCCCGGAGGGTGGCGGGGAGAACTGTCCATAAGGGAGTGAGAGGGGTCGCTAATGATATTACGGGCACAGGACATGCAGCGCTGACATGAGATGTCCTAAATGCAAACTCCATGTAGAAAGACCCTTGGCCAGGAAATGAATCCGGAACCTCTTTGGTGCAAAAGAAAAAAAATAAAACAATGTTGCAAACTGCACCTCTGTGCAGCCCTGACAATGACCCTAAACCTATATATTTACTGTACATACCTCACACTAACCATGAACTAAACTAATATCACACCTTAGCCTTAAACCTAACCCAAAGTCAGGTATGCCCAAAGTGGATCCTCAAGGGCAGCTGCAGGTTTTAGGGGTTTTCCTACTTTACCACACCTGATTTCCATTGATAGCTGATTAACTGGCTTTTGCTCAAATGCAGTCATCAGAATCAGCTGCTCTGAAGCAGGGAAACTTCTAAAACCTGCAGTATAGTGGCCTTCGAAGACAGACTTTGGGAATGCCTATCATAAGCCTAACCATTACCAACACAAACCTAACCTAAACTCAATTCACACACACTGGTCCTAAACCTCACCCTGACTCTAAGAAAAGAACCTCTCATCATGGGGACCAATCAGTGGTCCCCACAATACTTATAAGTCCCCAAAATGTAGTATATTTCTGGGAAATTATTCCCACAAGGCAACAAAAACACAGACACATCTCCACATAAGCACACAAAGCAGGCAGCAACCAAATGATCCATAAACAAAGATTTATGAGATGAGGGGGCATGTCAGAAGTAAGATGTGAAATATTAACCAGTCATTCCATATTCAAGGGAGGTAGGCATAGAGGTGGATGGATTTGCTACACCGCCCCACGTTATGCACACGCTGATGCACTCTATCACCCTGGAGATCGAAGCATGCATGTTAGCTTGTCAAACATTGGCTTAGGGGAAAGCGCATACGTTCCCTCAACCCCTGTATTTTTGGCAGCATCATCACTTTTTACGCAAGTTTAATCACCCCTCTCCTCCCTGTTGTAGGTTAAGCAAGTTTAGGGGCAAAATGTGAGAGAGCACACAACTACACACCGTCAAATAGAAAATACACAACAAATAAAAAATAAGGATTTGCTTTGTAATGATGTTTATGCCTTAGTTTACAAGCTCCAGCCACAGTGACCTCTTCCTAGAAATTGAAATGAAGGCTGGTTTAAGGTTGAAGACCCTGTTTTAAGGTTGTTTTAAGTTTTAAATTTTGGAATTCCTCTCAGGAGTTAGACACCTTTTTTAGTCTTTTACTTTATATAAACTGCCAAGACTGATATTCAATAAACCCCTAACACAAACATCTGACACACTTTAATTACTTGTTGTCATATTCTTTTTAAGGGACTTTTTTAAATCAGCTCCTATTTTTGATATTTAAAAGATTCTATATTTTTATTGCTTGTTCAAATAAGTCTCTTCAGCTCTTTTAATTATCTTGATATTAAAATGCGCTATATAAATAATGTGGCTTCCCTTGACTATAACAGTATCTAAAAACTAGAATATACGAGGGATTTATTTTCCAAAGTTAAAATGGCTTCTTATAATATTGGTACTCTGGAAAGTACTTTGCAATGGCTTCATTGAAACTAACATTTATGACCTACTTGCTTCTGTGCTACTAGATTCATAAATACATCATTTGTGCTCTGCAAGCCAAGAATGGAAGAAAAAATAATTTAACTAAGGCCCCATGCAGGGCCCTAATAAGTAGTCTTACAATGATCACCTGTTTCTGATATGAAGCCATGTGCTTTCTTCAACCCATGTTTCATTTATGTCTGAGCTAAATAACCTGAAAGGCTTTGCTGAGCTAACTATAAATGCTGTTAAAATGAGCTGTGAGTTTGCCCCTCTCGACATGAAAGTGCAATTGATGAGAATTTACAATGAAATCAGGTAGATTTTTAAGAAAAAAATATACAGCATCAAAACCTGCATCACTTTCAGCTGGTGGTTCGTGGGATCAAATCCTGCCCAGGCTACCCAGCCAAGGCAAGGGCAACTGATTTACATACTATACCTATGCAAACAACGCAGGCAACAGCAGGGGAGTGGCCAGGGGTGAATTCAGTGACGTAGGTGCTCTAACCACGTGCTGCCTGACAAAACTAAGAGCACCACCGTGCAGAGAGAGCGGAGCGGTGACCTCTGAAGTTGAAAAACCGGGAACTTTTCTGTGCAAATACGCGCGACATCCAATCCTAGTTTGAAGAAATGTGTGAGACAAAGCTTTTTTTCTGTCAGAATGGGGTATAGAGAAAATAATGTTGAAGAAGGATGACAATAGGACTGCTTTTTTAGGTGGCCTTAAAAATATATATATATTTTTTTTATTTAGCCCTTGAAGGAATGTTGGTTATCCACCATTACCTCTAGCGCAGAACCCGGCCAGCTGTTTAAAAAAGAAAACAACAAGAAACATATTGGTAACTTCAGTTAAGCTTAAAAACAATGAACACTGAATTTACTTTAAAATTCTTAATGGTTTTTACTGAAGAACCTGTAGCATTAAAATCACTAAATTTTAGTTCTGAGTGAAGATGGATTGCAACCAGGAAACTTGCGCAGAATAGTATTTCTTCAGATAATTTAGGCTATCATAACAAATATAATTACAAACAATTAAAAAACAATGTGTAAATTGCTCACTCATCCATCCATTTATCAATGTTTAAAATCCTCTCCGTAAAGGAACTTGGCTTTCCCTTTTAATCTTCAGCCCCCATAAATTATTACGATGCTTGGCATGAGCTATTGTGTTTGCTGAACTTTATTGTGTCACAGGCTCAGCTTTACTAACAAGAGTTAAAATGCCAGCAGTTGACCTTAATAAAAAAGTAAAGGTGGGACATTAACTTGTACCCCTGCAGGTACATGTTGTTAGCATTTAACAACAGGTGATATCTTATTTAAGACACAGAGGAGGGGTGAGTGTCACAAAGTTTGACTCTGCAAACAGTGTGGAGTACTTGGTTCAGGAGACTTACAACTGGTTTTCATTCTACCCAAAACGCAAAGAGACCTACAAGTCAATTTATGTGACCATTAACTGCGGAGAAAGCATATACAGATAACCAAGGTGTGTGCTATATGTTGGCTCTCCACTGAGTCGGGAGTTTTACACATTTTGGATCAGTTGGAGGTGCATAAACTGCATTTTGCAGTCACTAAGTCCAGTGAACACTGCTGCATGGCCAAAGTCTTATACTCCATGTTCAAAGATCTACAAAACATTTTCTATCTGAGCTTTTTAAAGCCAGTGTTTGGATGAGGTACAGTCAGTCATCAAATCTTTTGAAACGTCTTAAGTGTTTGATTAGTTTGATCTGAATCCACAAGAAAATATTTAAATATAGAAAGTCTCAATTGATGGGAACATCAGTCCCAAATTATGCCTTTGTTATCTGTTTGAGTTAAAAGCAGATGAGCTAAACCTTGTTCCGAAAACAATGTCCAGATGTAGTGTTTGCCTTCACCATCCCCCCTATGAATGTGTTGACAGTGAGACTGTCAGACAACATCGAAGTACTGAAGTACTGTACATGTCCACTTTCAACATACAGGAGGCTCTAAAGAACAGCAAGTCTGGGAGAAAAAAAAAATTCCAAGCTCCTACGCTGTTCTTCTGACATAGACAGGATTGTTCAGCAGTGGCTTGTCATCCATCTTAGTAAGTAGAATGAAACAAAAAGCAGTGGGTTTCTAGATTAAGGTTTGGAGATTCAGGGATGTAGTTGATATAAACTAATTTTAAGAATTTGCCACAGCTGCTCTTTGTGTTTTCCTGACCACACTCAAATTTTGAGGGTGAAAGACTCTTTAGCCAGAGGAGTCTAGTAAAGAAAAATCTCTGAAATCGAATGTCTTTGCGGACTCTGAACTCCATCTTAGGGCTTTTCCACTGAAGTGGCTCTGAGCCCGTTCTGGTGCCCGAATGTGTTTCAGAATGGATTGCGCCTGTTTCGACCAAACAAAAGAAATGCTAGAGCGCAAATTCTGGAGATCCTCTGGCACCGCTGAATAGTTGGTTTTTCTGAGTCACCAGTGGTGTCACCTATGAGCAGTCAGCGCAGGAAAAAGAGAAAAAAAAGAAACAAAAATAAACCATCCTGCTCGTCCAGCAGATGGAAAATGGCTTAATTTCATCAGACTGGAGGATATATGTAATGGTATGTCATATTTATTTTATTACTATCTGTTATTTGTAAATTAAGGTTTAGACTATGGTGATCAATGTAACAAACAGCTTAACCTTACAAGCTTCATTGTTTCTATGAGCAGATGTATGGTTTCAAAACATAGGAAGTCAAAATTGCTGTGTGTGTGATACTAGAGAGGGTCTGCTGAGGTTCATGCACGGTAAACCCTAGCAGGAAGGGTGAAGATGGAGCACTGCAAGACATCCATCTTGCAAATGGGGGGAAACAGGAAGCTGCTTGAAGTCAGAAAACAGTAAATAGGATTGGTGAAAAAACTGGATGAAGCAACAGCAGTTTCAGAAGAGGTATCAATGGTGAGTAGTACGTCAATAGCTTGTGGTAGCAGCTAGTGCAACAATGAAATGGGCAGGAGCTTAAAGCAAGGAAGAATAGCAACCTTTGCCATGTTTTAAGTGGGGGATCACCTCATTTGCAAATTTGTTTCCAGGAAGGGAGGAATGCTGGTTGCCAGGAGGAGGTAGAATGGAGAAGATCTGCCTTATGGGAGAAGATTGGAGAAATGGGTGAGCTAAATAGAACTGAGGCCTGAGCTGGGAGATACTGCTTTGGCACTGAGGTAAGATAATTGAGAGCAGGAATCGAGGTGTGCTACAAGGCAGGCACATCTGCAGGTAGAAGGAGGACCAACATCGGCAACCAGAGGAAGGGAGGATTTGATGGGATCGTCAGGTTTGAGATCATACATAGTAGTATGCCAATATAAAGCAAGTGACGCAGCACGTGGTGACACAATCACAAAGCAGCAGTTTTTTCAAGTGAACTGCATCACTAGAACTAGTACATTAAAATGACTTGCTCTAAAGATTTCTTTAAAAAATAACTTATTTCTTGCAAATGCAGTTTTTGGGGGGTGCGGGGTATGGTGTGATTATTTTACCCACATCCTCCCCCAAAATAGATGGTCAACTTTTTGTAAATACCCCACTATCTTGACTTTTACATTTAAAAAAGTTGTGTATGAAATTGCTACTTTTACTTGTTACTTTTACTTCTAAAGATACATACACAAACAATTACATAAATGGCTATATTATCTATCTCTAGCCTATGCTAAAAAGCACTACTCAGTGTGATTTGCATAATGCATCAAGAAGGTCACAGCACAGCCTCAAAGCTGGGATAAATAAGCCAATCATTCTTGAAGTGAGGGAATAAGAGGCATGAATCCCTCCTGATTGTCAATGCAAGGAGATCCCAGCCTGATTTGTACAGTGAGCCAGTGACCATACCATCTCTATAACAGCTCATTCCAAATTACCACTTTACAGTACTGGAGTGGGTGAACCAGCAACATTTTTTATAATTAGTTTTTGGCAAATAACTCCTCTCCAGAATTTCTCTGTATCTAGTGGGTTAGCTTGATGAAGCTAACTGCCGATACTAGTTTGTGCCATTAGCTTTGAGGTATCCTTGGCTAACCTTAGCCTTAAGATCAGATAACCAGATATTGTAGCGCGAGTCAAAGGAAGTGTAAGTTCCCTCTCAATCACGATAGTGATTTAAATTAGTACATTTACCCAAATCTTTAATTTATTTGAAACTCTAACCCCTTACTCAACTGACAATGGATGTATGTATATTTGCATGCCTTACACAGAGTACATGTTAAGAAAGTAAGCAATTTTTAAAAATTCTGTGAGGTGGGCTGTGCCTGTAAACCCTGTCATGAAAAAGATTATGGACAATCTTCACCTCCTATAGGGTCATAGGAGTGTCATAAGGTCCATATCCTAACTGAACTACTGATAGGAAGCCTCATGCTTCCTCTTTTCTTACTGCCAGGACTGTTCAGATAGCATTATTCATAGGGACTGCTGAAAGCACTTTCGCTTTGCCTTAAGTGTTTTTACCTTTTTGCACTATTTAAAAGAAGCCTATGTTTAATAAAAGGAACAGCACATTGGAAGACAGTGAACTGTATTTTAAGTATTTCAACGTATATTGTATGCTCCCTGACGGTGTGAAATGAAAGAAAGTGATGGTTAATAATTCTAGTAATCAGGTATGGTCAAGGGTGATCAATGACTGGTGATTACACAGTGTGAAATGATTCCGCTCAATTACAGAGTAGATTTTCCTCCTGGAAGAAGTCTTGTTGGTTGCCAGGTTCATATTTTTTTAAAACCAGCAGCGAGTGTCATCATGAAAACACCATTTAGAGACCAATACCTACTGCTCTCTTTTGTTAGCTATCTCCTAACTAACTGTGATATCAAAGTTGAATATCATAAATTCTAAAAAGAAGCAGAAACCACGTTTAAGCACATTCTCTGTTTCCAGTTTTTTCATGTACTTTATGTTCCATTGTTGTTTCTCAATAAGGGGTATATTGCAAACTATTGTTCAGAGGAGAGATAAAGGATTTTTTGGAGACAAAGACTTCTTGTCTACAGCTATCAGTGTAAGGAGCAGCCTTCTATCTTGGTATAACCACAGATGCCAGGAACACAGCATCATGGCTGATATAGATAACACTCTCCAAGTCACACAACCACAGGAGGTGCTCGTGTGCTGCTACAACCTATAAACAGCATGAGTAGTGGTAGTGAATTGGTCTCTTTCACATTAGGCTATAATTGGCTGGAGGACGGACAAGGCTATCACTTATCTTGTCACAGAGGAATTGTTATGGATAATGGATGCTTTGTGCATGTGTGTGTGTTGGCATGTCTATAACACTGTGTAGATGAGATTATTTTTCTTTATCTGTTCAACTCTGTGTGTGTGTTTGTGAGTGTGTTTGTGTGTTTGAGTATGTGTGTTTGTGAACACATGTTTGTGTGTTTCTCCAGGCAGCAGATGGAAGTCCTTGCTAATTGGGTGGAGATCAGTAGGGGAGTTTGGAGCAGAATGACCCAGGGCCAGGCTGCCGCTCCTGGGCTTGGCTTGCTCTCACCCCTGGCACTGTGGCTGGTTTTCTTGCTACTGGCATTAGTCTTTCTTCTATCACTTAATTTTCTACAGACAACCACCATAGAAAAGCTGCATTAACCAAATCATTTTCCTAAGTGTCTTCACTTGTCACAGTCATTTCCTGATATTTATTATTGTTTATCTTTTTTTCTACATCATTAAATGTATAGTGGGGTTAAAGGCTTTTAGCTTGACAAAAAATTTATTTTTTTTATTACTGGAAAAATACTAAGTCAAAAGTAATATCCAAAATATTTTTTAAGGTTGAAATTAAAGTGCGGCAAATGTTCGATGTTCCAAATAATAGCGATTATATTCATTTAGCAGGTTCTGTTTTTGTGTACATGTAATATTTATGTAATCTAGTACTAATCTAGTATTACATTCACAGCTATGTGGAGACAAAGATCAACTGTTTAAACGCTACTTAGTTTTGCCACAAACAAGTTTAACTGTGTTTGTATATACGGTGTCATTATTATTGTAAGATATTATGAGCTTCCTTAATAATGTAATGAGACATTTATCAAACTAATTTGAATAAAAAGAAAATATGTTAAAGATCATATATAGCATATAGTTTTTACTTTTCATCTTACACCTATGATTATACCAAGCCTTATAAAAAAGATTATACGAAAGACTAAATGAATGTGCTTGACAGGGATGCTGAAATAAGAATTATACCTCTGGAAAAGCTTCAAAAACCCACAGTTTATTTATAATCCGTAAGACGGGTCATGGTCAAATACTATATTAAATAATTTCTTGTGTGAGTACATAATTTTTTTTTCACATGAAATATAAACAATATTCAC
Organism: Jordanella pulchra; assembly: GCA_034780135.1. Classification (NCBI taxonomy): domain Eukaryota; kingdom Metazoa; phylum Chordata; class Actinopteri; order Cyprinodontiformes; family Cyprinodontidae; genus Jordanella; species Jordanella pulchra. The sequence goes on along the minus strand of JAUZNJ010032560.1, from coordinate 3,377 downwards.
CTTTGACAGCAGGTGCAGCTCCAAGTACTTATTTCTAATTATTCTCCCTCCTTATTCTTAACGAAAAAATTACTTAAATGTTTCAATGTTAAACATACAAAAAACAAACATACTCAAAATATCATAGATCCCTTTTTTGTGTATGAAAACTAGTGTCTTGTGGCACTGTTTCATTATTTGTGTACAAAGTTTTCTATATGACTGGTCATCAAACGGACCACTTCATTTGCTAGTCTAAATGATACACATTTTACTTCAAGTTACTTTTGTTAAAGGGATATCACATGGTTCTTATACTGCAACTCCCACCCATTTGTATATTAAATCATCCTGCAGAAATGGAACTATTCAACTCTGGCATTTTGCACTCCTGGTTCCCTTCCCATGTGGCAGTAGTTCACAGCTGGAGGCTCTTATGTGGGTGAGTATTTGGGGGTGGGTGGGTTGCTTTGTACTTGGTTATGTCTGAGTACTCTGTTATTATTTGATGGCACCCCATGTGCACAAATTCATTTTTCACACCATGTGAAAAGGGCAACTGTAGGCCAAAAGTTTGGCAAACTTATGCCTGCAACACCAACAGAGGAACAGCCTTATGGTGTGGGTGCACGTATGTAGATGGAAACATGCATATGTGCTCCTCTAATTGTGTGCCTGTGTGTGTGTTTTAATATAGTGTAGATTAGCTTCCTTATTCTTCAAATATTAAGCTGTTCACACTGACACAAGCAAAGTCTAACAGAGCAGCTGGAAACATGTTGCACATAAGTGTGTGTGCAAGAATTAGCATATGACTGAAGAGGAAGAACTATGTTGTTCTTTTTTCATTTGGGGAAAGGAAATTTAAACGGGTAACCTACAGCATTGGTTCCTTTCACCTCACTGCATACTATGCTATAAAAATATTAGCATGATAGCAAAAGATCATATTTCATCTGTCAAGTTCTCTGGGTTCCACTCTTGATTTGAGAAATGAAGTGTGAGCAGATTCATGTTTTTATATGAATAACCCAAACTGCTGCATTAGTTTTTATGACTTAAGAGAGACAAGTTGTTATTATTTGTTTTATTTGATATTACCAAAGTTTGACAAGTTTTTCTGCTCACTAGCCACTGTGATTAGGGTTTTTCTGTTGCTACAAGCCACTCAGCATTTTCATTAGCCACAATTCTGTTGTTATGGCGTGCTATGCTTTGGCGTTTACTTAAAATAGAATAGCAACTTTTTAAAATATAAATGACCCTAAGCGACCCCCCCCCGGTCTTTATCAAGTATCTCCAATATGATTTTGTGTTAAACCTTTTATCTATAGAGAATTGATTTAAAAAATAGAGACTAAACTATTAAAATGAAAAGAAAAAATGTATGTTTGGTAATACTTGGATCCAGCCAAGAGAGAAAGGTAGATATCGTAATAACAGCAAGGAATTAAAAATACTCTAAATATGATGAAAGCAAAATGTGAACCCTATTAAATAATTTGGAGTATTCAGTTACATTTTATTTTTCATTTTATTTGTGGTATCAAATTCAACTTAGAAACAGCAGACACACACAATGGATGCGGCTGGTCAAGAATTAAAAGGAGGGGGGGTATTTTAATGAAAATGCTTTCAAAAAAAATAATGTTTACATCTTACTTTTTAATTTAAGTTGGGTTAGTGGAAGCTTTGTGCATGTGTAAGCCATTTTCATCAAGGTAGATGGATAGTCTTTGTAAACCTGAGTTTAATTAGCAATGTTTTTTCAAATAGATCTTTTAGATTTAGGATGTGAGAAAAGTGTTTGAATTCATCTTTGTTGGGTCCTATCAATCATGATTTTAACTGTTTTTCGGGATATTGTGTTCTCTGGGTTTGTATTTTTCTAAGGACAGTTTTATAGCTTTTTGCTCATATTTCTTTTTTTCTGTTCTGGCTTCTGCAGAGCTGTATTTGAATTCCTGTCAGTGTTCTGGGGTAGGGACGGGCTCGCTCCACTCCTGGAAAACTCTAAGAAATCAGTATTTAATGTGAGGTTATCAAAGTCTCAAACACCACAGAAAAAAAGTAACAAAATTATCAGCAGGGGGTGGTCAGTAGATGTAATCCAGCAGACCCACCTTTAGATTTGTTTACGATTTGAGACGGAGTTTGAGAGAACTACCATTAAAAAAGTAAATAGAATCCGCTACTCTGTTGCCTTGCACGAAGAAGATTCTGGGTTCGGCCTAGGGTCTTTCTGAATGGAGTTTTAATGTTCTCCCCATGCATGTGTGGGTTATCTCCGGGTACACTGGCTTCCTCCCACAGTCCAAAAACATGACTGTTAGGCTTATTGGAATCTCTCAATTGTCCCTAGGTGTGAGCGTGTGTGCATGGTTGTACGTCCTTGTGTGTCTATGTGTTGCTTTGTGACAGACTGGCGTCCTATGCTGGGTGTACCCTTACCCTTACGCCCATAGTCTGCCGAAGATAGGCACCTGCCCAACCGTGACCCTGATGGATGAAGGGGGAGAAGATGGATGGATAGAATCCTCTACTCGCCATGGCTGAAATTCCCCTGTATTTGGCTGCTTGGTGGGTGTTAATGTCAAGCCCATATAACTGCCTAACATGTTTGAGATTGAAGATGAGAGGGCTTCATGAAACACTGACAATGTTCATAGTGCGCTCCATCACTGCTGCAACATGTGCATCTGGCAATCCCCGCCAACTGCGTGTACAATCTGCCGATGCATCCAACATAAATACATCCTTTACCTTTGGGGTCCTACTTCCTGTCTACCTGAACTACACTTAAGAAATGTATGTTTTGATCTGTCATTTAAAAAAAAAACTTCATCCCTATGTGACAGTGTGGGGTCCTGTCACAGTACCTCCAATATGCCAAATGGCTTCTATATGTTGCTGACCAAAAAAACATGAGGAAAATGGACAGTCTGTGTAAACGATATGAGAAAGGTATTTCAATTATTCTTAATCGTAAGTCCTGTAAATCGTCATTTTAATGGCTTTGCATGCTTTGTGGAAGATTGTGTTTCCTGTGTTTCCTTTTTTTCAAAGACAGCTTCCTCGCTCTTCACAAATTTTTCCTGTTTGTTTATTTATTTTTTTGTTATTACAGACAGGAAAACAAGTACGACAATGGCAACTGGAAAACCAAAGCAAATTTAAAAATGAAAGTTATAAAAATCAATGATACATTTCCTGTTTATAATAATGTTATTGTGTTTAATGGTGTTTGCTCTTATCTAAACATAGCCAATTATCTTGAAATATGTATTTAATTTGACTACGTTATATTTAGAACTGCTAATACGGGGTCCAGATATTATTTTTACAACCGTCTTCCACCAGAATGAGTCTGGCCCCCCGACATTTCATAGCACATTACC
>JAUZNJ010032559.1:0-13619 GCA_034780135.1 Jordanella pulchra | reverse complement strand
GGAGGTTTCTTCCTGTTAAAAGGGAGTTTTTCCTCTCCACTGTCGCTACATGCATGCTTGGTGTGAGGGATTGCTGTGGAATCAATGAGTTGATACAATCAGCTGGTTTTTCTTGGATAGAAAACTTTTTACTGATCCACCTGAAAAAGCCTTGTATACAAAAACAGAACAGACTTTTGCAAAAATGATTTATTTCACCCTGAGAAGATTGAATCGTGTCCTAATGAGCCCCTGAGTTACATCCACCATGGTCTCAGGTTAACTCGTGTTTAGTTAGAAAAACTGTTCAGAAGAATATCTGGTATAAAAATACATCAAAACTTCAACACATGGTGATGATACTCCCTCCTCAGCTCAGATCGGCCCACCTTAAAGAGATCAGTAGATTATTCTGATCATCTACTGATTCAGCATTTTTATTTTGTCTGAAATGCCTTCATGATTCCAGGATTTTAAAACCAATCCCCTTCAGCTGGCTCAGATATTTCGCCATCTGAGGTTTTGTGCAAACAGATCGGTTGTTAAGTCCCACTGAGAGAAGCACCTGCGGTAGTGCAGACAGATAGAGGAAGTGTTCCTCAGGCCTTGGCGTCCAGCATCTCCAGCAGCAGTTTGTGGATGGGAACGCGGCGCTGGCGGTGCAGCCGGAGGAAGACCTGCACGGCCCGGTCTGCAGTCTGTCGGAGCAGCGGGAGGCTCATCAGGAGGCGGCCCGCCCGGTGCTGCTCCCCACGGGAAGACTCGTAGTCCTGCAGGGCTTCGTGGAGCCCATCCTGGAACCTCTGCAGAGAGTCTGGGCAGTCCAGAGGGTCGGCATCTGAGGGGTGAAGACAAACAGGCCAGTTACCGGTGGGGTGGATGAGCAGAAATAAAAGCAGAACAAATTAGGGTCAAGGTTGGACTCAATGGGAGGATCCATCCTCTTCTATTGTTCCTGCATTGATTAAAACCCCAGAAGCACAGCTGACAGTTCATAGACACACAGCCTCATTTATCGGGGGACTTTATTGATCCGAGGCTCAAAGTTAGTGAGGTTAATCAATACTGATGTAGCTGCTCTGTTTCGGCTCCCAGCCTCTGATCAATAAACCCAGACAGCCCCGTCTTCCTCCGTCTGAGTTTCAACCAATATTATGTTAAAACCGGCCATAACTTCACCTACAGAACCTCTCTGGATCTCACTACCGACACCTGCTGCACATGCAGCTGCTACTGCAGACACTTCAGATACATCTGAACCCAAAGGGGCCATTTTTAATAGAAACGCTGTAAATCATCAACTAAACAGCAAATCTTCTCCAATCAAACCAATCAAACATCGGTTTTTTTCTGTTGCTCCTGCAGTGTATTTAAACATACAACAAAAGAATCAGCAGAGAAATAACAGAACCAGACTCTGATAATTCTGAGTCACTGGTTGCTATGGTGATTCCCTTCTGTTTCTCAGAAAAGGCGGGAATTCATCAGGCAAATTTAAGCCTTAAATAAACAGTGAATCTGTAGGAGATGTGATCGCTTAAAAACCGTGTTCAGGTCCAGGCTGGGAACTGAACAATGAAAGAAAAAATAAACTTTTAGAATTAGATTAAAAGCAAATAATTATTATGGATGTTTAGCATTAAAAATGTATATATTTGTGCACTGAATAAATAAAAAATAACTATGGACGATTAGAAAAATAAAATAAATCAAACCTTTATTTTATGATGATAGAAAATGATTTTTTTTTTTTCCTGATTATTTTTTATCTTTTGCTCCATTTTTTAAGGGGCCTCTAGTTTAAAATCTACTGACCTAGAAACAGACTCCAGTGTGGAAAAAATAATAAAAAAAAATGATCTATTAAAATTCTAAAATGGTTCAAAATGTTGAATCGGTCCAATAAATTCTGCTGTTCAAGTTTGAGTTTTGACCTTTTTCTGTTTCCTGTCAGCTGACTTTTAAGTAAAGGATATTCTTGCCAAAATATAATAAAAAAATGACTGTTTCTGCTGAAAATGATGCCTGAAACTCCAAACAGAGGTTGTTTGTTAGTTAAAATCTATTTTCACTTTTGTATATTTTAGCGCAACATGTTGTCCGCCTGTTTGCACCACAGCATTGCTTAAAGACAGTTTGTTTAGCAGAACGGAGTAGAAAAGATATTGAAACCTGTTAGTTAAGCTCTGCAGCAGCCAGATGTTTGACTTTATGAAAAACGTCAGCATTTAAGGAAAGCATGGGGGTGATATTTATTTAAACATTTAAGGACTTTTTGTCTTTCCAACCCAAACCTAAGTTATGGGCTAACATGCTAAATCGCACCATCTAATCAAAACACAGTCTTAAGGTGTGGTTATACCTGAGTTGGCGAGCGCCATGGCCTTCAGCGTCACCGCCTCCTCAGGGCTCATCTTCATTGCCCGGTACCTGGCCGCCAGGTGGCGCACCTCCTCGTACAGGTCGGCCAATCCGGCGGCCTGGCACTGAGCCTCATCCAGGCAGAGGTTCCCAGCAAAAACAAGCTCCTCCCCTGCCCTGGCCTGCGATCGCCAGGCCACGCCCACCAGCAGTGCCTCCATCCAGCCGCCCTGCAGAAGCGACATCTGATCCACCAATGAGAGCTCGGAGAAGCCTGGGGAGATTTAGGGCAGAACGTCAGCTTTCTGTTTCCGTCGTTATAAACCATAACCGTCGGTTCTGGTTCTGGATATTTCAAACCAAAACCTATGTGTACCTGGGATCTGCTTGGCCCAGCCAATCAAAACCAGGAGCTCCCGGTTCAGAAGGTCACAGAGAGTCAGAAGGGTCCGCAGGCTGTCGTCATCTGTTGAGTTGTCCTGATTGGCTGCCAGCGGGGCGGGCTCTGTCAGCAGCAAATGGGAGACCAGCTTGTTCCCTAAAACAGAGGCGGGTCATCAGAACTGGTAGGTCTGGGCAGACTGGGAGCCTTCAGAGGGAACTTACTGGAGCCGACCGGGATGCTGTACGGAGTTCTGCTGCTGAAGACCCCTCCTGTCTCTACCCGCCTCTTGTACTTCTGCCGCCCCCCTCTGACCCGGTCCAAACGGACCCCTGAAAGTACAGAACAAGTAATTCAACAGCTGTTCAAGATCCCCAAACATCTGTTAGAGTTGTCTTTTTTCTGTCTGTAATTGAGTGTTTCAGCTTGAAGGGAACCATACAGAATGTGGACATAAACGGGTCGGAACTTTGTAGAAAAAAAAAAAGCTTTTGTTATAATCAGCAGAAAAAAATCATTTTCTGTGCTTCAATGTGACGTTTGGACAAAATGGAAAAAAATCTGTGAGGAGAAAAGGTAGAAAAGGAAACCCTGTAGACAACCAGTAGTTGGACTCGGTTCTATTGGCAGAGATTCTCCCAGATGGTGAGGACTCTCTTAGTTCTGGAGTCTGGCTTATGATCCCACAGCATTATGCTGCCACCGCCGTGTGTCACTGTGGGCAGAATCTTCAGGGTTATTCTCCAAGATGTTCAGTTTGGTTCCATCAGACCAGGACCAGGGTTTTAGGTTTTATTCAGTCTCAAACTCCTCCGTTTTATTTTAGGAATGAGAATTCAGAGGGTTGATTGTGTTGAATGTGTACATCCAGCATGTGGAATGTTTTCCAGTCTTATCCTGACTGGTACCTTTGTTCGTGGGATTCTCTGGATCTTCTCTGCAAACTATAATTTGACCCAAAGGAAGCAAGAAGAACCAAACTGGGTTTTCCTTGCAGATTTATTTTATCTTTGGTTTTACTCCAACAGATGTTTGTTTTTCAGTCAAGCTGTGCAGAACTAAAATCCCTAAAAGGTTCTGTGGTCCTTAGAGGTGAGGGCTGGATCGAGATGTTTTGGGCGGCAGTTCTGCTCCATCAAACCGGGTTTGGTCGTACCTTCCCGCATCATTCCGGCCTGCAGACACTTCTGGAAGCGACACGCTTGGCAGGCTTTCCTCCTCCGCTTTGTGATCTCGCACTCGTTCATCACTGGGCAGCTGTACTCTATGTTGCCTTGGTAACCAAAGAAAAATAAAAGATCAGGAAACAAGTCACAGTGTCTCATAGCAACAACTAAAGATGTAAATCAAAGTAAGGATGCTTAGAACTCTCCCCTTGCTGCTACTGTTCTGATGGTTTTGGTGTTTTTAGCTCTTTGTCCCGCCCTCTGGTATTGATCCGGTTCATATTCATGAGGCCTGGTGTTGAGGAAGCAGCAGCTCAGGAGGTCCGGGTCCAACAGCTTATGGTGGGAGCTGAAGGCTTCACACACCAATCAATGCTACGAGCGCCGCCATATTGATCAGGTCTCATTCCTGAGGGGCCCGATTGGTCCAGGACTGTTTGAAATTTCCACCATGGCTCTAACCCACAGGGTTTTGTTGTGTCAAAGTCTTATTTTATTTAATCCTTATTCAAAGATAATATTGATATGTTTTATTATCAATCTCTTCTTATAAGCAAAGTCATATCTATTTATTCCTGAATGCATCCATTTGTCTTTCTTTGATTTATTCTGTTTCTATTCACAGCAGGTACAATATTTGATTTATTTAAGTAAATTTGTTTAAATTAAAGTAACCAAAATTATTTTTCCTTTATGTCATTCATTTTTATTCAGAAATAGAAAGAAAGAAAAATTAATCTATTTTATTTGTTTAAATGGAAAAAATAAGACAAAGAAAAAAAAAAAAAATAAAAAAAATGTTTTTACAAACTTTTCTTAGAATAAACTCTTGAATAAAAAAACAAGAAGTTGGAATAACTTGATCTTAATGTTTTCATTTCATTTATTTTGCACTTTAGAGCTCATTAATTATTTTTATTCATAAACAGATTATTAAAAAGATTAATAAAAGAGTTTTTGTTTCTTTATGTGTCACTTTTTTATTTCAGCTGCTCTTGTAGTTTCCTTTTCCTCTCCTATTGACCACAGGATGATGATGATGATGATGGTGGTGGTTACCTTGGATGGTCCTCTTGAAGAAAGCCTTGCAGGCCTCACATGACGCCACGCCATAATGGTAACCGGAAGCAAAGTCTCCACAGACCAGACACAGCCGTTTGGGCCCCATGGTGCCCATTGGAGTCCGATAGTCGCCTCGGAGGATGGAGTCCACCTGAAGAACAAAGGTTGGACCAAATGTGAACCCAAACCCAGGAAGCACAACCTTTAATGTCCTTTTTTTTTGACCCAGTCATCTCTGTTTGTCTAAAACGATGCATCTGCTTCACCAGAACATCTGCTTTATAGAACCTTGGTCTGATTTGGTTTTTTTTACCAAACAGAAACAAAATGTAAGAATTTTGAATAATCAGCGCTGGAGATACAAGACCTCGGCTTTAAAGGTTCTGTGAATCTGGTCGAATTCTTATGGCCCAGTTCGGACCTCCAGAAAACAACATTACTGCTGGAGAAAGAACTAAAAACAGCTGGTGTAACGAGCTGTCTATAGAAGCATTTAGAACTTTAAAAAAAGATTTTGTTCATATCAGGACAAGAAAATATTTCTATTGCGGAGAAAGTTTAAAGCTTCTTAGCTTTAATTATTTAGAGGCAGACTGAACTCCAAAAACAAGATGGATCTAAAACTATATGGAGCCAAACACACAGCCTGGCGAGTATGGAAGGTGAAAGAGGACAAAATTGAATAAATAAATGCATCAAATAAAATGAATAATAACATTAAGTTAAGAAATTTATGATTAAATGTACATTAAAATAATATATTAACTAATTTAATGCACAGTTAAATAATTTAATACTTCTCTTAAATAATGACAAAATAATTAAATGTCCCATTACAATATAAAATCTTGGAATAAATTGGTATATTTTGCATTAAATAATCTAAATATACATACATTTGATTATTTTACTGTATTTTTTTATTTAATGGCTGTTGTGTTCATATGAGAGCGTTAGCCGTCTCAGTGGACGGGATTTTAACCAACCCTGTCTGAGGTTTGGCAGCTTCGTCTAAGCTGGACCACAGTGAGCTGTAGTGAGATTATCACTAATATTTTAGGCCAATATAGGAAATTAGAGCATAGAGGTCTTTTTGGTTGACTTATTTGCACATGTTTCAGCATAGATTTTGACTTCAGAGTAAAACCAGACTTGGAAGAAGTTGTCTAATTTTGCTCAGCTGGAAGCAGCCAATCCAATATCAGGGTCCATATAGGAGCCACCTTAATCCCACCCACTCAGCTTGATTGGTCCAATCAACTGTTTAGATTATTAACGATAAGTCTGCTAAACAGAAGCAATGAAATGAATTATTCTCATGTAGAATAATTAAAGATATATTTAAATTAATTAAAAATAATCAATTTAATCTCATATAAAATGTATATTTAATTATAAAATTATGTACTAAAAAGAATAAATTGTCCATTTAAATTGTATGCTGGGATATTTAACAGTACATTTATTCATTTCATGACCTATTCATTTTGTTTTATGTTGTCCCCTTTAAACCTCCATAGATAATCTCTAAAACCTGAAGAATAAATTAGCGTTACCTGGGCTCATTAGTTACAAATCTTCATTAACATCACATTGAAATCACCGAATCTATTTTTTTATTATTCTTTATTTGAGTTTAGATGATGAAATAAATGAGAAATAAAACAGAAACCTGGACTGGAGGTGAGACAATCAAACACAAACTGGTGCAACAGGAAAAAGTTTTTACCTTTGATGAAAAGGAATCGGACTGAGACTCTGAGAAACACATGGAGCTGTCCGACACCACGGCGCTGCCACTGCTGGAGCTGCAACCTGCAGGAGAGCCAGGAGTCGGGTCTCCACAGAGGAGGCTGGAGGGGGAGGAGGAGGTGGAGGAGGTGGCTGGGCTGAAAGGGAGGAAGGCTGGCTGGGAGGGGCTGAGAGGAGAGGCATCCAGGGAGAAAGAGGGACTGAGGGGGGAGCACTGGAAGAAGGAGGAGGGAGACTGAGCTTCATCAGCTGGAGATGAGGAAGAGGAGGGTGAGGAGGAAGAGGAGTGCAGGAGGCTGAGGAGAAACAGGAAGAAATAAGAACAAGCATTTGATTTCTATTTATTGTCAGAGTTTAAATTACTTTTAATCAGAGTGAGTTTCAGTTGGAGATAATCCTTCAGATGCTGAGAGTACGGAACCACAGGAGGGCCAAAATACAGATCAACACATCATCTACAATACATCCCAACATCTAGATTTGTGGGTTTCAAATGCGTCTTTATCAAATATACATATTTTTCCTTTTTACAGATCCACCAGTTTGAATTAATTTAAGATTAAGACAAATACATGAAAACGCTCAATGGACTTTTTTTATTTCCTAATTTTAGTTTGTAGGAGTTTTTTTCTCTTTATTTTTATTTTTGCAAATCTGTTTTCCTGTCAGGTATTTCTGCTGTAATTTGAGCCAAAAAAGAAAACAAAGAAAACAACAATAAAACCCCTAAAATTTGACTCTGCTGTTTTTCCATTTTGCCGTCAATTTAGGATTTTATCACTAAAGACACGTTTTAAATAACTGTTTTATTAACTTCTGTAACAGCAGATTTTATTTTTTAATTCAAAGCTCCATAAAGTAATCAACTTTGGATGTGAACATTCAGTTTACAGCAACATATACATACTTTAAATAATTTCTATTTAATTTCTTATTTTTGGTCCTGGAATTTTCAGCCAAAGCCAGACAGACTCAGACTGGACCTGCAGACTTTAGCAACAGTGGTGGAAAAGTTCAGATGAGGAGGAAAAAAGTTCAAAGTAAAGGAGATGAGGCTGATTTCCATCCCATGTTGTCATGGCGATTCGTAGCTGTATTATAACTGGATGCTTTGCTGATTCCCTGTCCTATTAGTTACTGATATCTGAATCTAACTGATCAGTTAGAAAAGTATTTAATCAAAGTTTCACCCAGAATAGGTCAGAATCAAGACGCACATATGAATAAAATAATAGAAGCAAAAACAATAAAAGCAGAACGAAACTAACCACCATTAATGGCTAAAGTGAAAAAAAAAATGTAAAGTGTACCAAAAGAGCTTAAAAATCGTCTAAGACAAACTCTCTAAATTGTTTCCAGACGTTAATCCCACTCACCATCGTGGACTGAAAAAGTGATAGTCAGCTGACAGAGCAAAGTCCTTCAGTTCCATCCTGAACCGGTTCCTCTACAAAGCTGATCCACCAGACCTGAGCGTCCATGTGAAGCTCTCCGCAGTCCTAGCTGTTATTTATCTGCTGATCATCTCATCACACAGGACATGACGGGTGGGCGGGGCCTGCCGCATCAGCCAATAGTATCCCAGCAGCACAGGGGATTGACTTCTTTAGTGATCATCTCTATTGATTGGGACAGTGACAGATGTAGGCCACGGCCGCCTGGACAACCGGCTGGGCCCAGACTTCAGGTTCTGAGCTTCTGTATGGAAACCATCCAGAAATGAGACACTGAAGATGGTTAAAGAGGACATAGAATGTTCAGACCTCCTCTGTAATCCAAAGTCTGTTCTCTTTAAAACAGCGAAGAAGCATTTTGACAGTAAATTGAAGAATAATCTTAAAATAAAAAAAGATTCTGTCTTAAAGTTTGATTAAAGTCTTCTTTTTCTCTGCGATGAAACAAATAGAGATAGAAATCCGTATAGAAAAATATGCATGAAACATGCAGATGACAAATAAATAAATAATCATTTAGCATTAAAAGTATAAAACCATGTGTCTCTCTGAACTGGGTTACCTTTTATTTCAGGAATGTCATTAATGTATACAGTATATTAATGACATTTTATAACATTAAATGTTAATCTACCTTTACCCAAAAGTTATCAGAACATTAAATTAGGAGGCTTCAGTTCAGCTCAGATGTAAAGAATTTAAACTTAGAGCTGCCTTTGTTCACCTTGAATGAGTTAAAAAAACATCCACTGCAGAGTATATGGTCATGTTAAAATAGTTCACCCTAGTAGTGTTTGCTTAGTCCTTTTTGAGCCTTGGAATTCGCTTCATTGTACACCGTCGCCATCTGCTGGCAGTACTTAAAGACCCAATCAATTGTTTTCCAAGTGCTGCTGGTCTCTCATCCCTGCAGGCATCCAAGCTTTGGATGTGCTTTTTCAACTTCTACTCCTCGGCTGGAGAGATATTTGCTTTGCTCCATTACATCCTTGTTTAATCATAGCCTGCATGCGCATCATCATGCCTCTGGTCATGTGGTCTTGTTATGGTAACTAATGCTGTATTTTAATCTAAAAGCCTTTTGTAGAACCTGAGGTAGCTGGTGTTGTAGAAATCAGTAAAATAGAGTAAGTTAAAGACATGCAGATGGGTCTAGTGTTCACCACTAAGTACTACAACCAATGCAGCATGGATGGAAACGCTAGTTTAAGAGGTGGACTAGGTCAGCAGAACCAGAACATAAAAGACCAAAGTTTGGACTCCAGCTTCCTCATCATTTTAGGACACATCTGCATGAGATGCACCTGACTGAAGACCTTCAAGACCTTTGACCTCACCTGGTGTTCATGTTTGGTGACTTTACATCATTAGTGATTCTGAACCAGAAACATTAAGAAAACTAACCAGAATAATTTTACCTTAGAGTTCCTTTCGTTCGACTGGAGAACTTGGATCTACTGGTACTATGAATTTGGACTGAACCACAAACCTGGATCACATTATGAACACTGGCATAACCACGGACCCAGGCTGACTACAAACTGAAACCAACTGAAACCAAATCTGACTATGACCCTTAATCTGACACCAAACTAGCTGAAGCCCAACAGAGGACAAGCTGCTCATTTACTGCTTCAGTCCAGAGAAGTTACCTTCTGGATGATGAAAAATGTTTAAATTTGGCTGAAATTATTTGATCTCTGACTTTAAAATCTGGATAAAGACAAGAAGCAGGTTTTTTCCCTGCTGGCTTTTATGGTTACAGGAACATCCCATCTCAGACCATTTTGGACCACTTCATGGTTTTCGGTAAAAACCAGCCAGCAGTAGAAGCTGCTGCTGAAAAGGAGAGTTCTGCATGTTCTCTGGACAGTGACCCGGTGTGGACTGGAGCTGCTGAAGCAGCAGTTTCTGCAGCAGGAGAGAAACAAACAGTCTTAATCTTACGCTCAGACACACGAGCAGCTCAGATCAGTCTCACCTACATCTGCTGTTTCATAAGAGGTGCAGAACTGGGCCCTCCTTTCCGTCAGGTCAAACATGGGGCTGTTGGAGCTGTGGAGCCACTGAGATTTCTCTGTGGCTGGGAAAAAAACAGAACCACAGAGAAAACCTGTACTCAACTTTCAGAAAGCTTTCCTGCCAGATTTGGATCAGAAGCTTCATTCATCAGTTATGACAACGAATTAGAAGAGAGAAACCGTCAAGAATGTCACAGGTCAATCTGAACAGAACCTTCCTGGGATGAAGGAGAACCAGCATGGACTCCTGAGATCCGTCTGTGATCCCAGCAGCTGTCACTCACCTGACCCACTCATCTTCATCGGTCAGAACTGGGTCAGTGTTGCTCTGAGTCAGCCCTGTCCATCACCTCCCCCTAACCCAGATCACTGCAGTGCTTCTGTTCAGCACACCATGAAAATCTGAGCTCACAACAAGTTCTGACCCATAAATATCTCAACCAGCCCTGGTTTGTTTGGGTTTTCATGAGGTACCATTATGTTATTCTGGTGTACATTAACACATGAAGCGACCCCAGAACCAAGCAGTTTGGACCACTATGAGGTTCTGCTGTTAGAGAACCTTCCTACAGGTTCTTAGAGCTGATTCAGAACCAACAGGTTGGGCCGCCATCTCTGCATTAGCTCTAATTTCTGACTGAAAACAAAGTAAGCAAGTTTAAGCCCAGCAGGTTCTGACGTTAATCAGAACCATGCAGGTGTCTGCCTATCAGCTGCAGTGCCATAAAACCATGATGGAAACTTTGGACAGTGTCAATGTTTCATCTTGAGCAATTGCGCTTGGATTAAGGGTGCAGAGTGCCTCCAGTGTTGCTGGACTTTTACTGACTCCACAGGACACCCCCCACAGAGGCGTGCTCTGCTGCACCCCCCTACTATGTGAAGGCACAAAAGGAAGAAAGGAATAGACAATTCTGCCTCTTTGGTGATTCTCTTCCATGAGAGAGAGTCACATTGACGTGACCAACATGGACCTCCATCTCAGAGACTTGAAGCGAAGTCATGATGGGTGACGTTTCAGAACTTAACTGCTGCCAAAAAGGGCGGTTTGCAATGTCTCTTTCAAGTTCCAGGGATCTTGGTGATTGGAGAGTGAACAGACTTGAGGAGAGAGAGTTTCCCTTGACGTGGGGAACATTAAACAAAGGGACTACCAAATTATGACCGAAAGTCATTTAATGGAATCCTTATTTCTGCTAATTGCTAACTCATTCAAAGAAGAATAAGAATCAATTAACTACAGGTTATTGAATTCTGCTTAAGCAAACAATTAAATGTTTAATGATGTTTTATTAATCCCTTGGATTTGCATTGTGAATTGGTTTGAAAACATTCCAGTTGCTTTAAATTAGCCAGAAGCTAATTTGATCATATTCCAAATTCTTCATGATAAACTTTGGTTCTCAAACATGAAATCCGTGCTAAACTGTGATATCATTTCATTGATTATGATTTTCAACCATGTTTTTCTTCTTCTTTGGACATAGTAGCGTGGTTTTAGTGGAGTTTTACTAGTTTGCAGTCAAGAGTGTTAAACTGAAATATGTTTGACTTGGAGCTGAATGATTGTTGTTAATAAACTCTTATATTTTGAATGGAAGTTGTGGTGAATTTATTCTATATATGTGCAGAATTATCTGTTTGACCATGATTTGAGCTCGATTTACACATTGAGTTATTGTTATAACACGCAGCCAGTAGGGTGTGTTTATAAACAATATATATAAAACAGTCCGAGTAATATTTGAGTAAATAACATAATATGATATAATAATATAATAAATATATTAAAACTTCCAACATTTATATACCGTCTCCTAGGTGGGCAGGAATTTATCATAATAAATATATTCAAGTATCACAACACAGCTAATCAACCGGGTTCAACCTGGGAGGTGACGGACTGGAGATCTTCACTTCACAACCAATCAGGTCCACCTGCTGATAGTTTTCATTTCCAACTCAGATGGAAACAAACTAGAGAACAACTTCAACTATGAGTTACAAAACAGACCAAAATTATTCACGCCCCTGACATATGCTGAGTCATTGTTTAGTTCAGTCCAGATTAGCTTTAACCGTGGAGCTGACGGTGGGTCTCCACTCCCATCAGAAACTAATTCAAAGTCCAGAGAATAATTTAAATAATCTTCCGGGATTTTAATATCTAAGGGCTTTAAATAAACATGTAGCCTCATACTTGCTGATACACTGACTCACATCGTACACAATCCAGTTTTAAATCCAAACAGCAGATTGAGTTACTTATAGAGCATCATTTATCAACAAACATCTCAAAGCTCTTTATGACATAAACTGGTCTGATTCTAAACAAAAACATCAAATTATTCTAATTATTTCAATTCAAACTAAATGACATCTATTTCGATTTGGTTCTGGTTATCAAACACTGCAATCAGTTTATGCTCAGCTCGTTTCCTTCCAGCTATTGCAAGAATGTGGCGACATTGAGAAGAAACCTCTAAGAAAACTGCAAAGTTTTGGTAGTTTTGAATCTGATTTAGAACCAAAACAATTGGAAAACCCATTCCTCTTTTAGGACACGATATGTAAAAGGAAAAACTACTGCATTTAAAACCTGTCAATGCTTTCCTGAGATACAAAATATGTGTGCAGACGAAAAATAGATTGATGGGGTTTATTATAGCAGAGACTAAACCTTCCTGCTGCGACGCAGGTAGTAGAACCTTCTAGAGGAGCCGCTGTCCGTCATTCAGTCTGGATTGGTTCATCTGGTTCATCTACAGAACAGAACCGGTCCAAAGTACAACTAATAATCAGGCCTGCAGGGAGATTAGGGCCATTTCTCAATATGCGTACTTTTGCGTTCTCATGTACTCGTGTGCTTGTGAAACGTCATCAGCCCCGGCCCGAGTACTGTTCCAATTCACAAGAACACAAGACCGAGAATGGAGGAAATCCCCGGCAGTTTTCCCAGCATGCACCACAGCAGTAGCAGCTTCCAGAGCTGTGCTAACAGGGCTCTGAGTATTAAGATAAAAGTTAATTTTTCTGTCGCCGTTGTTCCACAAAAGTACGTTTTAAGATCAGGCAAGAATATTTTACTTCTAAGCTTCACTTTTTGGCCCATTTATTGATTTAGTGCATAATTTTAAAAAAGCTCCAATGTTCAGAGAACTGTGGCGACCAGTGGAGCTCCGAAGCTACCTGCAGCCATGCTAACGTTAGCCCGTCTGCAGCAGCCCTCTCTCTACTTAGCCGTGTGTGGAGTACTGGTAGCTCTTATGACATTTTTGTTGTTGTTTTATTTGGCAAAAGGTCCATTTTGTTTGTGTTTATCTGACTGTGTTGACCATCACTCCCCAAATAAATTTAAATAATAATTTATTATTATCTAGAGACTATTAATGATAGGACTTGAAATGCAGCTCCAGTTATTTTAGATTTCTGGGTTATTTAT
>JAUZNJ010032558.1:0-13619 GCA_034780135.1 Jordanella pulchra | reverse complement strand
TGACCTGAGGTAAGCCTGTACCATAACTGGCTAACAATCTGGCAGGGAAGTGTCGGCAGCCTCCTCTAGTTATACAGGTCCTGATGGCAGAATGGTTTCAGGTGTGTAGGCCTGCAG
This sequence comes from Jordanella pulchra, assembly GCA_034780135.1. Taxonomy (NCBI): domain Eukaryota; kingdom Metazoa; phylum Chordata; class Actinopteri; order Cyprinodontiformes; family Cyprinodontidae; genus Jordanella; species Jordanella pulchra. The sequence continues at coordinate 13,502 of JAUZNJ010032558.1, read as the reverse complement.
AAGCCTTCAGGTGGAACAAAACCTCCTGCGCCCTCTGGTGGATGAAAACAGCTCCAGATCCCAACACTAATGATATTCTCATGGCCTGAAATAATGGATTTGTATCTGTACTTGTCATGTTAGATCTCAGTGCTGCATTTGATAGAGTTTATCATAGAATTTATCATGATGCTATTGATATCAGGATCGATTTTTATTTCTGACATAGTCTATTACTTTCACATTTTTTATTAGCTATGTGCTTAATTTTTGATTTATACAAAGCCATTCATTAAACCTCTATGAAGCCTGTTTTACATTGTGAAAATATGTCAACCAGCAAGACAAAGCAAGTGAAGATTTTTGTTTATGGCCAAGCAAGGAGATGTAAGAGAAAAGAAAAAAAAGACAGAAAGGAAAAAACAATAACTCAAAATCTGCCAAAATCATTCTTGCCTTCCCAATTCTGGGCAGAGGAGGTGGACTTGGCCACTAAACCTCTCCGGTAATGTATTATAGAGGCTCTGAATATGATATCTCCTCTTCTGTAACACATACATATTTAGATGTTTAATTTAAGCCCTCACTTCAGTCCTCTTTCTTCAAATAAAACCTTCCTGGTCCCATGGTTTTTCAGTAATACAGTTTAACAAAACAAACTGTCTTAGATGAAAACATAAAAAATGAAGAACATTGATGCATCAGGGGGTATGTAGTCTACAGAATGATCGTCCACCAACATGCACGTTTGTATCTGATACTTTCATACTTGTACCCATCAGTGATGAGCAATGGTATCCTAAATACAAGCGTTTGGAACTTCCTCTCATAATCAGAATCAGTTAAAAGCCTATAGTTTTGAGTTTTTTTGAGATAATACTTGACAAGCACATAATGAATATTAAATATGTTAGATTTATTACATGTTTCTCACAAGGCTGTCCTGTATGAGTGTAACAGGGGTGAATAAAGATAAACAATTTATTTTGTTTTCTTTTTTTCTTCTCTGCTTCACCCATCTTTTCATCTTTTCTTTTATGGATTGTTGTTAATTAAGCAACTTAATATTTCTTTGGTTCATCTTCCCTTAATGTGCAAACTGTCAGAATGACCCAGTAAGACAATGCTCTGATCCACCTACAGAAGGTAGGGGAAGGACCTATGGCTATTCAGTGGTGCAGAATAAATGCTGCATTTTAGTATTTTAGTGCCATATATGGATGTCCATTGGCCGGGTCAGCCGGTTTGGTTTTACAGGGCAGTTGTATGAACATCCTTCCAAAGCTTCCCATGGACAATGTCTCTCTTCCTTTAAAGATGGTGCTCTCTGTCTGCTGTAGGGAGTCAGAATAAGAGCACAGGGTGGGTGAGTGTTTTGTTATGACTTGAGACCCACACAGACAGGGTTCACTCCTTTTATATATAAATAAGGAGGCAGATGTGTTTATAAATACAATTGTCATGGCTATTTCAGTCATTAAAATTCAGTTGGTGAGAACCCTGTATCTGGAAGAAATAAAAGGAAAATATCCCCAAATACCTAAAACCCTCCTCATCCTGGCTGGTTTCCTCCATTTTCATCTCTCTAATCCTATTCTTTCTTTCCTCACCTAAACTCCAAACCATCACTCTATCCAAAACCTGACAGAGAAACTTCAACAAACACCCATGTCTGTCAAAGCCCACAAGGAATCTGAACTGCTTTCCAAAGCAGTCACATGACACAACTTGGTAGCAAGCGCTCGCATGGTACTATTTTTGGTTCCTACCCTATATGAAGCAAGTCTTGATATGCGTTTTGTGCCCCCATCGATTCTCACACCTCAAAGCCTAGGCTCATCTCATAACATCTCTACCTTTGAGACTCCATGCCTTTGCCTTGCCCTCACTGAACTACTCTTGAGTTTTCAGATTTCTAGACACTGACCAAGCTTTTTGCTCTCTGACTAATGATTCGTGTCTCCCCTCCCCGAACCCTCCCCCTAATCCAACCTCTCGGCTCTAACCCTGTTTTAGTCCGAAAACCAAGAGTTCTGTTTTTCTTGTTAGACTCCAAGATGGAGAATGCGCCTCTAAGTGAGTTCCTGGTTTTCTTTCTGCCCCAGTCTGTGTTTGTGAACAGCACACTCTCCTTTACAAGCCAGCAGTGATGCCATTGGTGAACCTAGCATTATTAAGAGTGCTGTTGTGGCACCAAAGTTAATTCCTCTCGCTTCCACTCAGATTCTGAGAATGTTAGTGGCTTTATTTCGGTTTTTCTCAGTTCACCTCCAACCAAGTCACCAAACTGATCTCTCTCCCTCGTAGGTTATAGTTTCTTTCTGCTGCTTAGGTTCCTGTTAACTTTGATACATTTGTTTAACACTATTTATGTCTTGTTGAATAATGGATCCTTACTCTGGTAAGTTAGAGTCTCATCCGTTTTCATGAACAGGCTGGTGACTGACTGAACAGGCTGGAGGCAGGCAGAACAGTGAGGTGACAGGCAGAGATAGTCAAGGATACGACCAGAGAAGATAAGTTTCCGCTTAGCTTGGTGAACACAGGAAGGTAGGGCAGTGCACACAATCACTGGAGAAAATCTCATCCAGGCAAGGAGACATTCTGGTGAAGACAGACAGAGGGAGGAAGTTATTATAGGCACGATCACAATAGGAAGGAATGAAAGTGATTAGGAGAGAGGCAGGTGGATCTGCTAACTCTAAGAAAGGAGGAGAGATTAGTAAGCAGCCAGTCCCAGAAAACAGGTTGCAGGTTGCATGTCAGATAAGGAATCTTCTGGTTTTTTCTTTAAACCAACAATTAAGCTGACCATAATTTGTACTCTGGTTTTGGTAAAATCTACTCAAACCCTATCCTTACAGTTGTTTGTGCAATTTTGTTTTATAGGTGCAAGTTCTGTCAGGGTCCAGTTTTTTTGTGTGTTTTTTCTGTTTTTCCCTTCTGCCTCTAGATGGAGTCTGCTGCTGTGTTTGGAGCGGCTCTTGCACGGCTGTTCCCGATCTGCTGATTAGTGGGTTTTATATGTCACTGACTGGCGACACACCAATGCCTTCAATGGTATTCAGTGCCTTCAAGCGTATAAGCAAGAACTCTATTTGCCTAAGAAATATTTTTGATGTTTTTTTTTTTTCTCCTATCTCTCAAGGTGCTCAATTCTGAGGGATTTCTGTTGCAGTCCTCCTCAGATCTAGGCCTGTGCTTCTTCGATGCCATGGATTATTACCCACTGGTTGCTGCTCCCAGAAATAACTCCTTCCTGCAAACTCATCTCTCAAACCAAGTTCTCTGCTGGCAGTCACAAGCGTCTTCAAATCCCTTCAACACAGTTTGGCTCCATCTACACCCTCTCGTCCACCGATCTGAAGTTCTGGAGTGTAAGAATTTTCTGTGAATGCACTCTGACCTTACCTGGAAAAACCCTGACAAGGTCTCACCCTCCCGGACTCATTCTACTCACCTCTACACTAAGACCAAATCTTTACTTTTACTTTCCGAGAGAACCTGAACTCACTAACATCCTTGTTTCCTCAGTGAGACGATTCCCAGGTTGTTGCTCTCCAAGTGGAGCATTCCTCCATTCTTTCTGTTCGAACCCTTAAACAAACCTTTTAAGTTGCTACTGTCCTCTGTGGTGTTCTGCATTTGGGCTAGGAATAAACCTGTTGTGACAAGTTCTGCCCATTTTAATAAGTAAATTGCATGTTCTGAAATCTGCTGCAAAAAAAGATGAGGTTTGGGATCATGGAAATGGAGGTTATAATGACACATGAAAATGAAAATATTAAATAAGATTTATAGTGCAGTTAAAATGGGTAGCCTGTTTTAAAGTACTACAAATCAAAGTAAAAACATGTAAATGATAAAATAACTCATTTTAGAGATGAATATAAAACCATAAAATACCATAAGATATAGGAAATTATTTTTTCTCTACTAATTGATATAAAAGCAGATTATGCTCTGTATTAAACTGCTTATGAGACTGTGCACAAAGCCTGAAAATGTGCTAAATGCACAGTTATGTTCTTTTAAATCGAGGGGGAAAAAATTCCTAATGCGATGTGCAAGAGATATGCACTAGCCTCCATCCACCATCTCTCGCAGGCTCTTTTGAACTTCTATTTTTTTATATAAAAAACATATTATATAAACATCACACAGTCATTTTTTTGTTGTTGCTTTATTTTAATTATACAAAGATTTTTTTAGATGTACCTGTGCATTAATAAGCCCTGGCCTGTGAAGATTTTCTTTCTTTATCAATGTTATTCTATCATTTGTATTTTTGACAGTCAAAATATAACCTGGTATATGTCAGATTAATATGTGTAATTCATTCTGAATTCTACACGATATTGATCTAAAAAATCCTCCCTTTGAAGGCGTTCGCAAAAGTGAGGGACATTTAGTGCAATTCTTGGAACTGATCAGGTATCTGCCTCCCATGTCTAGTTTTTAGCAAATCACAGCAGAAGTAGCAGTGGAGACATATCACATTCTTGATTTGTTTCACTGAGTCAACTAATAAATCAAACTCTTACCAAATCCGGTTGGGAGGAACATGCAAACATCTTTCCCATCCTGAAAGGAACACATTACTTCCTTTTGCTTGTTTTTCAAAAAGAAATGGAAATTCCAGCTAAAACCAGTGCAGCCAAGATTGTTTCACTTTAGCTTTCTGTCTCTAGTTAGTGTTGAAGTCATACATTTCACTGGATTTCATTGGTCTGAAACATTTCTACATTGAGCCGAAAACTAGATCTTTGTTAGATATTGATGATTTTCTATAAACAATACTTAGACCCAGAGCTAATAGAACAAAATATAAATTTGATAAATATATTTATCATCTTAAAATGAATGTACAACACACTCTTGTTCAAACTTGTTGGTCTAGCTACGAATAGAGATGTAGGTTCTAGAGCTTTACAGGTACATTTTAGTAATCAAAAGATTTTTTTTAAAGCCTCAAAAGTTATAATTAAACATTATTGAAGACTAAAAGCTCATATGAGCATCTTACACGCAAAGTGAGATACTTTGCTACAACGTCTGCCTAATACAGGTAGTTTTCCTGACAATTAGTTCTTCTGTAACACCAGCAAGAATAAAGTGTATACACACGTGCACATGCATTGTTACAGTCAAGTTTAACAGCTTTTGGTTCAATGAGACAAGGCTGATTTCACAAATTAAAGACTGGAGGCTTGACTCGGACCACCCCCTCTAGTACTTGAGATTTTAAATGTGAACATCTATAATAAAAGTGTCAACAATACCAAGAAATTGTATTTTGGTTCAAAAAGGGATCATCCAGGTTTGATGATTAATTTGGAGTTAATAAACTCCATTTTAAAACAGCAGAGATGAGTTGGTGATCACATACGTAAATCTTGTACAGTATAATGCACACAGGAGGAAAAGTGAAAATATTTCACTGATTCAATAATGACAGACAATGCCAAGTATTGTATTACTTTTCACTGTTAAGGGCAACTGATATAGATTGAGATATACAAAGGTTGCTTAAAGTTTTTCTTTAAGGAGTGTTGCACCTGTTTTATTTGGATGTTGAGATATGAAACCACCCATTCATGGGAATGAATCCTGGCACAACAACATCACTGTGTTTCTCTTGTGTCATAAGTGATCACTGTTATAATATAGTGAGACTGACAGACTTGATAACTGGGTCAGAGCAAGGTAAAGAAATGTGGGGAAAAAGAATAAAGGCAAGGTAAATGTGGATGCGGTACAAACTTATTTGAGAGAGAGTCTGTATATGTGAGGATAAGAGGTGCACCGGGAATGGCTGATGCGTCTCGGTACATTTGACACATCTCACTGCCTCTAGCATCAGATAAGTGAGTCGGCGCAAAAGGAATATTTTTAAAATCTCTGAGATTATGATAACTCCTGTTGAATCTGCTTATAGGTTGACATGAAAGATTAATATGGACCTTTAAAAGTGACGATGGAAGTCATGAAAGTTAACTAAGCTCCTTCTTGCTCAAAAGATCATTCAAATAGCTTATCTCCTCATTCTGATTCTGTATTAAATAATTCTGAAATTCACTGGGATAGATGTAAGCTAATGGTTTGCCATCTGATTAATAAAATGATGGAAAAGGTTGAAACAGAACTTAAAGTTGTTTATATAGCAGATCAGTTATGCTCAATGCAAGTATATTCAGTGCAAAGATGAGATGCACAGACACACCATCGGCACCTTTTATAGTCCATGCAGCCTTTTCCTCTGTACCTAATATTCTGACTGACCTTAGGAGGTATTTACAGCAGACACTACAAGCTTACAGCACCACACAACATGTAGAAATAGAAAACCCATCGTTACAAATATTTTTAAAGCCTCTTCGTGTAATTCGGGATCGACAACAATTTCATTACATTTTTCTAAATCCTTTGATCGTAGTGATATATATGGGTTAAATTACAAGTTGTCTCTAGATGTTTATGTTTGCAAACCCTTAGCAGTAGGAGCCATTGCTTTCCACCATGTTATGCATCAGGCATAAACCAGACCTAATAGTGGTCATTGGATCCTTTCTAGTATACAGTAAGTGTATCTGTTCATGCCCATCAATATAGGCATGAACAGACATCCTTTGGCAACAATATTTGCTCATAGCACTTACTTTTCAGAGGGTATTTGTTTTTCTAGGCAACATATTACAAGTACCAACTCTATCTAAAGGTGCATTCCAACCAAACATGTCCACGGTGAACTAAGTGGATTTACATAGTATCCCTGTGTAAACCAGTGGGGAAGGGCGGTGAAGCGGCAAACGGAATATCCCATGTGCACTGAGAAGTCTCTGCTTCACTCTCACCTGGTGCTACTCAATAGAATGGAGGTGTCAGACAGAAACGCCACATGGCGAGAGCAGAGCGGTAAACGCTGAAGTTGCAAAATATCAACTTTTCTCTGAAATGATGTACGCAATCAAAGCATAGGTTAAAGAAGTGCAGCACTGAAAATGGAATATAGAGGAAATAATGTTAAAGGATGATTTAAAATACAATCTGCTGCCCTAGAATAACTGTTTGTTGTCCTCCCTTACCTACAGCTTAGACCCCAGTCTGTTGCTGCCACTCACCAGCAGTACACTCTCTGTACTGGTTGATCTACAAGAAAGTATCAACAACTTCGACCGTCCTCCAGACACAGCTCTGGATGAACCAAAGTGGACTACTTTTTCAGTGCTTCTAAGTTTTTTCCATAAATTGATGGTGTCCTCAGGTTGATTCAAAAGCCCACTTTTATATTCAATGCCAGCACAGAAATGTTATATCATGATATAACAATAACCTTATATTCTAGAACAAGGGCAGCACTAATGTCTGGTTGGATGGTGATGTTATCAGCTGAAATTAAAAATGATTATATGATTGAGGATTATAACCAAATCAGACAGTTTTCCTGTGCAAGATAGGTAGCACTGAAAAAGTAACCAATTTTGAGTCTATTGGTGGGATGGATGACCTAAAAAATATTCCGCAAAATCTCAGAAACAAAAGTAGCAGACGTGATCTTTCGTTAATTAGTTTATATATTTTTATTTTTAATTGTATAAACCTGTACTAATTAAGCACTAACCGATCGGTCTATTCACTGTGTTTTTCCACGTAGGTGTAATAGGTGTCAGCGTCATGCAGCTGAAGCTCCTCCTTGTATTTGATGACTCAACACTGTGCATCTTAAATGCAGAACGGTGAACTCCCTGCAGTGCTGATGGGAATCTCCACGGACACCAGGCTCAGTCTAAATACACCTTAAACCTTGTAAGTGTCGTTTATATAAGATAAAAACACTCAAGAAACCTTGTAAACAAGACTCCATCTGTGTATGGTGCATGTGCTGTTCAAATTTTTTCTAATTAGCAATGAGGCTTTTTTATTGTAATGCCTGTGTTGGTGAAATTTACAGAGGATGTAAGAGGGCATGTTGTTGTGTTTCTGTTTTGCTATAACAACTATTTTTTAAATCTGACTTATTCGCTTCAGGAAGTGGTTGACATGGTTTTCTGACGAGACAGGTTCAGTGACCCATAAGGCAGCTTTATAAAGTTTCAATGTGTCTTGTTAGGTGTATGGTAGGTGTATAGTATAGGTGTCTTTAACTTCCATCTTCTCCTGCTTATCCCATCAGGGTCATGGTGGAGCCGGTGCCTGTCTCTGGCAATCAATGGGCAAGAGGCAGGTCACCAAAAGAAAACTTTCCTGATCGGGAATCAAACCCTGAGCCGCGACAGTGAGGGTGCTGAATCCTGACCACTTGACAAAAAAAAAATCCTCCTTTGCAAATGTTCCTATAAGTGCCCATGAAGCACATGCAGAATAGGTACACATGGGAAATATCTGGTGTGAACATGATGTAGCCTTTGTGACAAATACATATGTAGTTATTGTCTTTGATTCATTAACTCAACCTCTGACAGGAAGTGAGTCCAGTTAGTTTAAAAGCTGTTGTATCACAAAGATTTGGCCACCCGGACTTCAGATGGTGTGTGTGGGTGTGTGTGCGTGTGTGTGTATGTGTATGTATATGTGCGCGCATGCATGTGTGTTTCATCTGTGTTTACTTCAGCTCTGATTCAGTACCATTTTCTCTAACTTGTTAGACTATGGTGTTAAAATTTATTTCTACTTTTTCACGATTCATACATTGTTTTAATGTGGATCCACTGAAGGAATTAAATGACAAAGTAAGGCTGAAAACTAAGGCTTCACTTTGATGCAATTACTGTTCCAAATCTAGAAAATGAAATTGTGTCCACATTTTTTTTTCAAAAACTACACAACCTTTGTAAAAATTGAAAGAGAGAGTTTATTCTGACTGCTGTTATTGTTAAAAAAAATGTATGCGTTTCAGGAAGTATATGTCATTGAATATGTCCCACTTCCAGTGATCTAATTCTAAGAAAGCAATTTGAATGAACACACTTGAAAAAGAGGTGTCAGAAACAGAGAATAGATATCCAAATAAATAAATTTGAACATGAGCAACATGCGTGTTTTGCTGTAGTCATTGTTTGACATACTGTAAATATGTTAAAACAACACTGAACAGCTGCCAGGGTATTAGGCAAGTAAGACATAATAATTCCCCTAAATACTTTTAAAAGTATTTGAAAGAAGTGAATCAGTATTTTTTTCTTTAAAGTTTAGCCTAACATTTTAGTGTAAAGATGCAAAACAGCCTCCATTAAAGTGATTGCTTATGTATTGTGTAATTCAAAGCCCAAAAAAACAGTAATTACGTTTATATATATTCTAAGAATTTGTACAGTCATGGCCAAAAGTATTGAGAATGACACAAATATTATATTTTCACATGATCTGCTGCCCTCTGGTTTTCATGTGTGTATGTCAGATGTTGTCATCATATACAGAAATAAAATTGCAATCATATTATAAGTAACAAAAGCTTTTAATGACAGTTAGAATGAGTTAATGCAGCATGACAATATTTGCAGTGTTGATGCATCTTCTTCAGGCCCTCTGCAATTCTTCCTGGCATGCTTTCAATCAATTTCTGGACCAAATCCTGACTGATAGCAGTCCATTCTTGCACAATCAATGCTTACATTTTGTCACAATTCCTAGATTTGTCCACCCGTCTCTTGATGATTGACCACAGCTTTTCATTGGGATTAAGATCAAGGAAGTTTCCACGCCATGGAGCCAAAATCCGTATGTTTTGTTCCCTGAGCCAGTTAGATATCACCATTGCTTTATGTCAAGGTGCTCCATCATGCTGGAAATGGCACTGTTCATCACCAAACTGCTCTTGGGCGGTTGGGAGAAGTTGCTCTTGGAGGACATTCTGGTACCATTCTTTATTCATGGCTGTGTTTTTAGGTAAGACTGTAGAGAGCCGACTCCCTTGGCCGAGAAGCAACTGCACACATGAATGGTTTCAGGATGCTTTATAGTTGGCATGAGACAAGACTGGTGGTAGCGCTCACCTCGTCTTCTCTGAACAAGCTGTTTTCTAGATGTCTCAAAAAATCGGAAAGGGGATTCATCAGAGAAAATGACTTTACCCCAGTCCTCAGCAGTCCACTCCCTGTACCTTTTGCAGAATATCAGTCTGTCCCTGATTTTTTTTCCTGGAGAGAAGTGGCTTCTTTCCTGCCCTCCTTAAGACCAGGCCTTGCAGATGCACTCACACCTGCCTGCTGCCATTTCTGAGCAAGCTCTGCACTACTGGTAGCCCGATCCCGCAGCTGACACATTTTTAAGACGGTCCTGGCGCTTGCTGGTCTTTCTTGGGCACCCTGTAGCCTTTTTGGCAACAATGGAACCTCTCTCCTTGAAGTTCTTGATGAGGCGATGGATTTTTGACTGAGTTACAGTCTTTCTAGTTGCGATTCTCTTTCCTGTTAGGCCATTTTTGTACAGTGCAATGATGACTGCACGTGTTTCTTTAGAGATAACCATGGTTCACAGAAGAGAAACAATGATGCTAAGCACCAGCCTCTTTTTAAAGTGTCCAGTGGTGTCATTCTTACTTAATCATGACAGATGGATCTCCAGCCCTGCCTCATCACCACCCACACCTGTGTTAATGGAGCAATCACTGAAACAATGTTAGCTGGTCCTTTTAAGGCAGGGCTGCAATGAAGTTGAAATGTGTTTTGGGGGATAAAGTTCATTTTCTAGGCAAATATTGACTTTCCAATTAATTGCTGTTACGCTGATCACTCTTTATAACATTCTGGATTATATGCAAATTGCCGTTATATGAACTGAAGCAGTAGACTTTGTTATTATTAACATTTGAACAATTCTCAAATCTTCGGGCCATGACTGTAGCTTTCAGCAAGGTAGACAAGAAGACAGCTTGGCACTACCTGCTGTGGAAAAGGAAAAACTCTCTGTGACAGGAGTTCCATTTCCTCCCTTTTCTCATGGGGACATTTAACAGTGTGATCAGGTAAAATAAATCTCTACAATGCCATCTCCAAGCCAAGAGTTGGAGTTCTTCTCTGTTACTGAATGCAGGTAATGCTTTTCTTCCTTTTTTCCTTGGCTTTTTTCAAAGCTGAAGGAAGGAAATTTGTGTTTAAAACGTAGGTAGTACAATAATGAAATATGCATGTACTGTACATCTGACACTTTTCTTTTGCTTTTTTGTGTCCTGTTTGACAATACAGCCCTGGGAATACATGTTCCAGTTCTAGATGATAGACCAATAGATTTGCTTTCACAAGCAGACTAGTTTGACTCTTGCCATAATGTTCCGCTTGGCACTTGCATATGAAACTTTATTAAAAACTATTTAGGGAGTAAAACTGTATGCAACGGAAACAGAAAGGGAGGTGAGGAAGAAATAGGGGATAATAACAAAAGGAAGAGAGAAAGAGAGTTTGATGTCTTCAGTTCTTCATTGTTACATTTCATTTCTGCACCAGGTGTCTCACAAAGTCCTGCATTTTGGACCTACTACATCCCCTCATAATCTCAATTTTGACATGAGAAGAGTTGAACAGACTGTACACTAGTTGATTGTGTGCAAATTATTCCTGAGTTTCTCTATTCTTTACAGACTAAAAGAAGATCAAGTAAGCCTTTACAGATAGGTAATACCAACTATAGTCATATTAGTGATCCTAATGGTGGTTTAGATTTGCATGCTTAAGATGTTTGTTTTGCTTTTTTTGCATTGAGTTGAGTCAACTAAAAATGCTTATTTCTTATCGGTTTTTAAAGAAATATTTTAAAGGGATATAGATTTATCTTTTTATTATGAGTGTTATGAAATCTCATATGTATCACAGAAATTTGCTCTTTTTAAACAAAAAAGGTATTTCTTGTAGAAGTCAAGTATGTTTGGCAAATTTCTAGGTTAGAATCTAGGTTACATATGGAAGGGATTGCCTTTGAAACCCTGTTCATGCTTGTGCAAAGTAAAAACAATTGCTTTGTTGCAGTGTGCAGTCTGCTTGTTATGTTTCATAAGCTCACCAATATCGTCAGTCAAAGAATCACTGGAAAAGCACTGACAGGTTTTTAGCTGTGTGACAGCATTTTGGGTAATCAATAGAACAAAGAAACAATGAAGTGACAAACAAGATATTAAGTACTCTGAGAATACCAGACCTAGCCAACTACTGGCTGTCAATGTTTTGAGGCATACCGCAAAGGTTTGTCTTTGATAGGAAAATATCTGATGTACATGTTTAAAAATCTGAAATACTTAGAGTAATCAAAACATAAACAAGACCTTCTTATAATTGGTCAAGTGTGGGAATTTCAGCATTATGAAGACAGTCTCCATTTGACCAGACAGATATTGGGAGGCCAGATTAATCCAGGTGTGTTTGACCTTAGTAACTAAAATAACATTGGCCAGACACACCTGGACTAATTAGTCCAGTAATGAAAGACAGGAGATAAAGATGCTGGCTTAAGTTAAGGAAATAGTGGAGTTCGGTATATAATTACAACTTAACTTTCATATGGTTCTCATGAACCATTAACAAGACTCGTCCTATAATCAGATGTATTATTGTGCTCCTAACTATTGAGCCAACGGAAATGAATCCAAAACCTGTTTATCTAACAACAAACTGGCTTCTATATGCTAATATACTATGAACTTGTACCATTTATTCTGTGCATTAATTTTAGGGATCACATTGTGTGTGTAAAATAAAATGCCAGCCAAATACCAAGGAAAATGGAATTTATCCTTGTGCAAAGAACATATGTTTTTAATTAACTTTTTTTGCTTTTTTTACAATAGTGTCTTTCACAGCTAAGTGATGAACATCATCTCCTTCAACATGACTTCTGACCTTGTTTAGAAGGAAAAGGAAATCAGCTGCCATGTAAAGTAAGATACATTTTGCTTTAGTGTTCAGTCTCCTCTCTTGGTAAAAGGGTGCCCAATCGGCCTGCCTGCGTGCACAGTGGGAGATACTACGTATCTGGCTTTTTTTTTTTTAACTAATAGTCTTAGAGAAACGTTTGGAGTATATTTTACTAGTTCTTACAAAAAAGAAAGTAGAGTGTAAGTAAAACGTTACTATTTACTGATATTCAAATGGCCTAATGTTAAAGTTTTTGTTGTTATACGTTAAGGCTCCCTTTTTCTGTTTCCCACCTACTCATGTTCTTGACTAGAGAATAGCATGGGCATATCTAGACAGAGGCCAACAGGGGCCAGTGCCCCTGCTGAATCATTTATTTTAATTTAATTTTTGTGAATTGGAAGTTCCTTGCACACCTGTGCACACTGTTTTTTTTTTTTTTATTAGAGTCTGCTTTGAAGGGCTGACCTGGAATGCCTGAGCATTGGGTGGTGGAGATGTCTACCATGAATGCTGTTCCAAGGAGGGTGGTTGGACCTCAGAATACCCCTTCCCCAAAGCAGGCTTGCATTGTTTTTTTTATGTAAAATGTCAAATATTTTATTCTTTTTTTTTTTTTTGAGCTTTTTACGGCACTAGTGGCTCGTTTTTCTGACAGTAGGCTGACAGGAAAGGGGGTAT
>JAUZNJ010032557.1:0-13620 GCA_034780135.1 Jordanella pulchra | reverse complement strand
TCAGTGACCAGGCATCGTTGCAGGATTGTCCCAGTGGTGTCCAGCAGGGGGCAGAGCTCAGCCTTTGGGAAGAGCCATCTCAGCACATTTTCTCTGTTTCCAGAACTGAACCTCCTGTAGGAACAAAGTAGGGCAGCAACTAATGATTATATTGTTAATCCAGTAATCTGTTTTTTTTTTCAATTAATAATCTGATAGCAAAAGGTTTCTTATAGTATATTTTATTCATAATTTAAACCTGGGGAAGATGAACCTAATCCACTTGAGTTCTGGATAGAATATTTTGACAGATTGGTTTGTTGTATTACTTGAATGCAAAATGTTTACAAATGTTTTTTTTTTCAATTTAGGTATAATTAATGCTCTCTGTGGGTTTCTCTTATAGTTAATGGCAAGATTTAGATTATATGCTCCATTCAACGATTAATAAATTACTGAATTAGTAATTATCAACTAAGATTATTCCGACTGATAGTTTCAGCTCTAGAACAAAGAAATCAAACTTGATCCAAAATGCTAATAGCTTAAATGTTTTTTTTAAAAAAAATAAAAGTTAAGCCACTGCATTCTGATAACATCTAAAATATGTCCAGATTTTACGTGTGAATACAGCTTTTCTTCTTCTCTGGTCTTAAATAGTCCAGCAGTGTTCAGACTGGGATCAAGGTCAATGCTGCTGAACATGCATCCTGACCTATGATGGAACGGTTTTAAGCTAAAGCATATCAGTGTGTTAGATTGCCTTGGATTCCTACCAGAGCAGGGGGAAGTTGGCAGGTCCCTGAGGAAGGCCCAGGTTGTCTTTATGCAGGCTGCCGTCCTCCTCCAGCAGAATTGACACTGAGCCTGAATGGGCCACATAGAGCTCCTCCTGCCACTGGATGCTGAGGGACTCGCCACCCTGCAGGGAACATGGTTTGATGTCAAAAGAAGAGTGTATAGATTTATAGAAAAATGTCCAGTGACAACGTGTATTATTTTTTATTTGATTTATATAATAACTGCAATATAAGAAAAACAGGGCGTTCAATCGTTTGAAGCATTTCATTAAGGAAACATGAGTAAACAGTCAGATTATCACCTAAAAAAATAAGTTTGTAAACGCTAGAGTGTGCCACCCTAACAGCACGAACACTCCGTCATTGACTTCCATTATAAAATCAAAAATCTGTAAAAACTGTTGAAAGGTTTGAAGCTTCACTGAAGCAAAACTGTGAAAGATGGCAAAAAGCCGAGTTAAACTGTCATAGCAGAAGGTTGTGGAAACGTTTTAAAAATAAAATGTTTTTTCTAGCTGAAAGTATGCAGAAGTAGTTAAAGGACAAAGTAGCTGAAGTTTTGACGTTTTTCATTCATTTCTATGGGAGCAAAAAAGCAGAAAAAGTTAAATAATCTAAGTTTAAAAGATATAAAAGTAAAACGATATAGCAGGGATGTCCTTAATGAGGTGAATTGTTTTTAAGTTGAATGGTTTAAACAGCACAAAGTATGAAGTAGGAGTTAGAGGCCAAAAAGTGTACGGAAGCAACCAGAAACAGGATCTCATAGTGTGAATGTTTGCAGCATTAAGCATTCGATTTCCGTTGAAAAGAGAGTCAATGTGTTTTATTTTGAAAGTTAGCGGAAGCAGCATATGAGCAGCGTGCTTTACACTTGACGCTGACTTGGTGAAACAGTTGGAAAAGTACCGCAGGCTGCAGTTAAGCAGGAGAACTGTGTGACAGAAAGTTAAAGCGTAGTTCTGTGAATGAAAATGGATTCTGCGGCGGTGGAGATAGACGGCAGCGTTATGGAGGGGGTGAGTATTTACCTTTTCTAAGAAAGAAACGAAGGGAAAGCAGATGAGGACCCTCCTCCACGCTGATAATAACAGGCTAACAGAGCGCTAAGGGTTAGCAGCTGCTTTTCAGCGCTCTGATGCGGCTTCTGACTCACTCCGGTGTCGGTTCTTCGCAGGGGGGACAGATCTTGAGAGTCTCAGCGGCACTCAGTTGCATCACTGGGTCCGCAATAAAGATCACCAAGATCCGGGCAGGCAGGAGCACCCCGGGACTCAGGTGGGTTAGCAGCTAACAGGCTAACATTAGCCTATTCATTAAAGTTGGTTCACTCAGTTTTTAATGAACCAAAAGCTGATCAAACAGCACTGCTGTTTTGTTTATGTGAGATTTCTGTGATGCCTCAGTTTAAACCTTTATTTGTTTTTTAGGATGCTTCTGATTTTACACTCAAATAGATTTCGGTCTAGTATCTCCAAACACAGATCAGACTTCATTAAAAATTCTCCATGAATAAGAATATTAATGAGCATCTTAAGCATCAGTGAATCAGCCTGCCAGCCAATAGGAGCCTTCAGTTTCATCTGAGTGTAATAGGCCTTCTCAAGCTATTCAGATTATTCAGTTTTCTGTGCAGCTTCCAATTTTTCCAGAAAATTCTGCTCATTACCAAACATCCATGTTTTTACTTCAAACTGAAATTATTTTAATTTGACCTTTGAAATATCAATCGGATTTCCTTATTTAGTGCAAATTAAACAGTGTTTCATATTTTGAATCTAATGAACCTAATATTCAAACAAATTCTCAACTTTTTACAGCTTGTGAACAAACAAATTGCATACCCAGGGGCCCCTGGCCAGTAGAATGATGATAAATCCCACAAACCTGTGATGTATCTCATTTGAAATCTACGATCTTTTATTTCTGGAAATGTGTTTACAAACTCAAACTTTTACACATCTTGAACTATATAACGTGAAAATGTTTAAAAAAACAAACATTTTTTTTCTCTTTGGTAAAAAAAACAAATTTTAATATTCTATTTATTGGGTATGGTTCATAGTTGACCTTTTCAACCCACTACACTTGTAAATCTTGTGGACAACAAATGTGTCTAGTCATAAGCATTGTATAACTGTGACCCTATTTGTATTCAAAAGATCCACTCAGTACAATTGATCCAAATCAGGACCGAAAGTGACAAACTGTATAATTTGAATTTTATGACTATTTGACCAAAAAAAACAAAACCAAGTTTCTTTACACAAATTTTCATTCAAGCACTTTTAATCTAGTATAAAGAGTATGTCAATTGTAAATATTTTTATAATCTCAGCCAAGAATCAGTGACCATTAGAATCAAAAGAGACGTTTAGTGACCCCAAGTTTGTTGCAGGAATGGAAATTAAATGAACCTCTATAAAATTGACATTTTTTTACTGTAAAACACATAAAACATAGTTTATGTATTTTTGTAGGTTTAATGGCAAAATAGGAAGAAGTTTCTGAGACTAAGGTAAATTAAATCCTTTTTATGTTCATGAACAATTAGGAAAAGTCATTTTCCCACTTTAAAAATGCTCCATTTGCAGCCATATAATGAAATGAATGAACCAAAAATCCTCTGTTTCTGAGAACCTTGAAAGTCTTTCTTATGACCTAAACTTTTTATAATATTGGGTGATTTCAGTATTTTTTTAATAAGCTATAAGTGACTGTGAAGGCTCTGAACAGCTGCATGATGATCACTCTAAGCTTTCTCAGACTCGTACAGCTGGTGGTTTTACTCTGTGTTTTCAGACCGCAGCACCTGATGGGCCTCCAGCTGGTCTCAGATCTCTGCTCCGGCAGTCTGCAGGGGGCAAGCATCGGTTCTACCGACATAAGTCTGACTCCAGGAAAGATGCAGTCTGGGAACCACACAGCCGACACACAGACTGCAGGGTGAGTCTGTTTGTAGCTCCTGCATGCTGAGTTACTCGTCACTCCCACGGTTTGTATAACGTGTGTGTTTTCCTGCCAGGAGTGTGTGTTTGCTGCTCCAGGTGGCTCTGCCCTGCGCTCTGTACGCTGATGCTGCCTCACAGCTCTGTTTAAAAGGGGGAACCAACGCAGAGATGGCCCCTCAGATCGACTATACTGTAAAGGTAGGCGGGGTGCTCCCTCTGCTGGAACATATTAGGGAAAACCTGCCATGTATAACATGATGCCTAATATCCCCATAAGTATGCAGGGGTAATGTATATATTCATACCAGAACAATAGTAACTAATGCATCATGGGACATCTTTTGAGATGAAACGTTGAGCTTCCCTGATCTGGCAGTCGGACAGACCTGCAGCGTCGCAGCGTCAGTCTCTATACCTGTTGGCTGCCGGGTGGAGAAAAAAAATAGGGGTTGGACCCTCCTGGTTCATCATACCAGCTAACATCCATCCCTTTCTTCATCTCTCAGAAAGTAGGTGTGGGAAATGTAGGAATTTTATGCAAGAAATGTAGGAAGTTGGTACACTTGACTGTAAGGATGAAAACCCCTGGGGACCGTGAGCACAGTGTTCACTCTGCTCATAGTATGTTCACTGTACACCCGAGTATGTGTGAACGTCTGTTTCTCTAACGTTAGCTGCTTGAAAGTCTTCGCACAGGTCTATTTGTATGTGAGGTGACATTTGGAGATTAGTCGCTTCCTCTCATGGTTGCTACAGGTGCTCTGTGTGTCTCGCAGAATTCGTATTTCTAGAATGTCGTCACTCCTGAAACGTAAATACCTGCACAACATCTGTGGGGTTTTTTAACCATGAGTTCTTTGTAGCTACCAGTTTCCTCCATTTGTTTGGCTCTAAGACATTGCATCTCTCACTAAACTTTCATTTCAGATGTTTGTTATCAACCCGCGTCGATGCAGACATTTAATGTAAAGGGGTCCAGTAGTTCCAGTTTGTATGCATTTTTTACTGTAAACTTAAAACGGCATCATTTTTTCTACCTGATGAGCCTGATTCTTCTTCCAGTAATTAGTTCTATTCAGTAGAACTAATTGCAAATCTAATGCAAGATGAAAAGAAATTCTTTCAAAGTAAGACAGAAAGTCTGGAGAACTTTGGATCTCCTCTTTAAAACTGGAAGCTTTAACTCAGAAGGTTGAGGTTCTGCATTCTTTAAATGATATCTGCTCCAACTGAACTATTCCTCTGATGATGGATGATGGACTGAGGTCAGAGTTTCTGCTGTTTGATTATAGCTAATGACTAGATCTAGTCCGAATGATGGTTTTATCCTTCCTTAACAGAGTTTTTATTACCTTTGAGTTCCATCTGTGTGGATGTCACCTTGCAAACAAGATGTATTGTCACAAGACTCACAAACACCCAAAAATACAACTCGCCAGAGGCCAACATGTGCATTGGCCTCATTACAGAAATGTTTTGGACCAAGAAATGCTGTGACGTTTATGACGTCAAGGCGTCAGCCAGAGGCGGAAAGCTAAAGCAAAACAAACATGGCTGTTCTGGTGGAATATTTCTGTTCCAGAAAAACCAAAAACTGGACAAGATTTTTGCCTTTGTGGACAGGAACGATGTCCTGACCAGATTCACTAAGAACTTGATTTATCAGTTAACTCCACTAGTGGTGAAACAAATTAAGACTGTTATACTGCGCAGCTGGTTCTACTCTATCCTGGAGGCTTGTGCCACTTGGTGATTTACACCGTCAGCTAGAAGAATCGTATTGAATCTAACCTTCCTTTTGCGAATATTAACAACAGGAGGCTTCCCAGATGCTTGCCTGTGGTTCAGTTTGAGTCTTACACGCTATCCATATGGCTTATGCCTGGGTATTGAGAAACTGCTTGTGGCTTTAACAATAAAGGCACAAAAAAAACATTTTCTAACATCTAGATTTCTCCCTCAGGTCTTTAAACCCATAGTAGAGAAGTTTGGAGTGCGCTTTGACTGCGACATCAGAATGAGGTTCGTTCACTGACTTCTCTGGGCTTCTGCCGCTGTTTAGAGTGGAATCTTCTGGTTCTGATGGGTTCTGTTTGTGCTGCAGAGGTTACTACCCTAAAGGTGGAGGGGAGGTGATGGTGACAGTGAATCCGGTCAAAGAGCTGCAGCCCGTCACCATGACAGACAGAGGAAACATCACAAAGATCCACGGCAGGGCGTTTGTGGCCGGAGTCCTCCCTTTTAAAGTAAGATTTGCTCACAAATGCTTTACATTTCACTCCAAAATCTTTGATGTCTTACATTTTTTTACAGTTGAAACACTTTAAGTCACCTTTTTTGTCTCTGAACAAATGTTGTTGTTTTACTGTTTCCCAGTTGGCTAAAGACATGTCGGCTGCAGCAGTCCGGACCATTAGGAAAGAAATCAAAGAACTTTACATTAACATCCAGCCGGTTCAGGAGAAGGACAAGGCCTACGGGAACGGGAATGGCATTATGTAAGCCCCTCCTACAGGGTCTGTCTGCGACCTCCGTCTAGCAGCTGCTGATTGGTAATCTTTCTGTTTCAGAATCATCGCAGAGTCGTCTACAGGGTGTCTGTTTGCAGGCTCGGCTCTAGGAAAGAAAGGTGAGGATGTCAGCTGACCAGCAGGTGGCAGCACCACTCTGAGAACAAGTTTTAATCTTGGTCCTTTGGACAAAAATGCTTATGGTCATAAATTAATTTAATATTCTAAAGTTTTAGTCTGATTAGATTTTCTATGTTTCCTCTCTTCTGTATCTGTAAATAAAGTACACTCAGTCATGTAACAAAGCTTCTTGAAGATATTTTCATCATCAAGAAAACAACCTCTTTCTTGGTGTAGATAGTTCACTCAGAAAATAGACAAATTTTTGCTGTGCTTCAGTAAGCTGGCTTCATCTCACAGTGGAGGCTGACAGCTGTGCCTCATTCTATCTAGCAGACTGTAGCAGAGAAATCTTAATATTAGCAGTGGTTGCATGCAGCCATCATCTGTGGGAGTGTCAACCAAAATAGTAGGAACCTGCTGATAGATATATCGAAGCTGGAAGAAGATTTTCCTGGATCATTAACAACGTTGAGATGAGGCAGGATGTCTAAAAAGCTTCAGATAGTTTTTGGAATATTACGTTCTGACTGCCACCAGCACAGAGCTTGCTAAGCAGCAGTGTTTTAATGTAAGAAAATCTGCACCACTGTAGGACAGCAGAGAAGCTGATTCTGCCAACATTAAGATTTCTAGAAGAGCTGTGAAGTATCAGTGGGATCAAAACTTCCTTCTGGAGATTTTATTTCCACCTCACAGTACATGATGGAGAACCAGAACCCGACAAGCTGCAGTTGGACAGTTGGTCTCAATCTGACTGGATTTAGTTAAGAAGTTTGAGAATATCGAGCTTGAGGAGCATCGTTGAAATAGAATTGATTTAAGAACGTAGGAGACATCTTTAATTTTTCAGTAGCGTAAATTATAATTCTGTAATAGACATCACTGGTATTAAATAAAGCATTTAGCTGTGACTCATCTCAACAGGAAAATCTGATCGCTGTGTTCATTACACGGACTCTGGCTGGGCCCCCTGTAACCCCCTCTTCTGTTCCTTTCAGGTGTTTACGCTGATAAAATTGGTATTGAAGCTGCTGAGATGTTACTGAGAAACATCAGACACAACGGCTGCGTGGATGAGTTCCTGCAGGACCAGGTGAGACCCCAACACACCTGATAACGTTCCACTGGTGATATGTATCGATTGAGGCCTCAATGAGTCTTCCTCCTCTTCAGCTCATCATCTTTATGGCTCTGGCGAAGGGAACTTCCCGGATCCGGACCGGAGCAGTAACGCTACACACGCAGACGGCCATCCACATCGCAGAGCAGCTCACTCAGGTCAGAGGGTTTCAAAGTTAAAGATTTAGAATAACTAAAGTCAATAACTTCAAGCTCATGGCTCAACTGTTTAATATGTTTTACTACCTGCGTTTATCTTAAATTTGATCTTAATTTTATTCTGCTTTTATTTTTCTTCTATTTTAATGTTTAATTCATGTAAAGCACTTTGAATAGTTTTTGCACTGATTTGGGCAATAGAAATAAACTTACCTTTGGATCTCTTTAAAGCTCTCGGCCTTCTTTTGACTGGAGCTTCTATATTATTCAAGTAATTTGAAAAATCAACACATTTTGGCTTTAATCTTTTTCATTCAAACCTTTGGTTTCTGTTGTTTTTAGGCAAAGTTCTCAATAACAAAGAGTGAAGAAGAGCTGAGCAGCAACGTCACGTACATCATTGAGTGTCAAGGATCGGGGGTGGTTAACCCTAACCTGTAGCCACGCACACACTGAAAACACACACTTCTGGACTCGTAGCTGCTCCTGTCATGGCTGACCCTTCTAGTTTCTGTCGCTCAGGGTTTATTTTGTGTTTCCTTAAAATGCTGTAATAAGATGAATGAATAAAATCTTCCAAACAAACTAAATATGTTTTTTTTCCTTTGGCTTTGGGTTAATTTAAAACAAAAGCACTTCACAGATTTGTTTTAGATCTCTGTTTTTGGGCAGAGTTGAGTTACTGGTTGAAGGTCTCCGTTTTTGGATACGACCCACTCTAGTACAGCTAAATTCTGGGTACTGTAGCCTGCTCCACGTGGGGATGGAAAAACCAAACAAAAAGGGACCTTTTCCAGGCTGCAGATGTTGGATCAGGACCAGCACTTCTTGCACCGCCCCACCTTGTTTCCGTGGCGTCAGCAGTGTGGTGTTGTGTTGACTTTGAGCTCCTTAACCCACCTGCTGCAGGTGAGCTGCTGGGAGCCCAGCTTTGACCAAAATGTGTGTTGAAACCTGAGGATGCTGTAAGCTCACACCTCTCTCGCCTCCGGGACGGGCCGTAATCTGATCCGGGTCACCTGACGCTTCCTGGGCTTAGTGTCCTCGCAGTTTACTTGCTGTCCTGTAGCATGGCGGAGACAGGGCCCTGGAGGAGGCACCACGACGAACCCCGGATTCCCCAGCCTACGCCAGGACCTGGACCAGCTCCTGGTTCAGGACCAGCGCTAAACTGTGTCTGGATCTCCCTGATTGCAGGCAAGTTTAATGTCATGGATTCTTTTTTTTTCCTTTGCTGATAACTGCAGACTTGTCTGGATAATGAAACATTAAAACATGCAAAAATGTAATGTTTGTTTCAATATTAACAACTTTTTAATTTGATAATCGAAACTGTTTAATTTCTATCAAGCATGTTTTTGTTTTTCCAAAGTAAAAGGCTTATGGTCGAGAAGATGAATGCTGAATCAGTCTGCAGCTCCTGAACATCTCGGCTCTTCTGGTTTGTGCAGTATCCTTCAGCTCCACTCGATGTCCGAGTGAAAACTATCTGAGCTGCAGGAGGACTGCTATTACAGAACAAAAGCTGCAAATATTCAATTAAAGTAGCTTTCGATGGGGAAAGATGAAAAGATGTTTTATAGCTTTATTGCATACATTTCTAACAATTAGGTCAAATGTGTTTTTAAAATCAAGTGTGTCTCACATGAAAATACTTTGGATGAAGTCAACATCGGTTCTATTTTTAAATGGAATCTATTTTTAAATAGGAACAGATTGTTCGTTGGATAGGATATTTGATGGAATAATTTGATCCTTAAAGCTTTACACGCAGGTCATTATCAATAAAATATTATTTAAAAACATTTCTTTCTCAGTAATGTAGTTTCATTAGCAAAACAAGCCATCTTAGCCATTAAGAACAAATAAGTTATTACAACATTTAATTTCCCTTTGGGATAAAGTATTTCTGAATTGAATCTAATAGAGTGTTTTAATTCATTTTGTTGATGGTAGCTTACAGCTCAGATTAATATTTTTAGCAATCAAAACAGTAAAAGACAGATTTTAATATAGGAATATAGATGTAATGAAAATATCCACGTACACTCAATGCTTGGTTGGGTTTCCTTTGCATGAATGACATGGAGATCAGCCTGCGGTTCTGATGAGGTCCAATGTAAGCCCAGGTTAAATTGATAGCTCCCTTCTGATTGTCTGCATTGTTGTATCTGATGTCTACTATCTTCTTCTGAACAATACTTTAGTTTATTTTCTGTTTGGAGTTCAGATCAGGCCGTTTCTGGTCAATCAACACAGTACCACCATAATGACTAGACCAGGTTTGAATACCGTTGGCAGTGTGGGCCAGTACCAAGTCTTTCTGGGAAATAACTTTGGACTCTGGTACCTTGATTTCAAAATGAAATGTATACTTTAATAGAATTCAGCTACAGTATCTGTAAGTGTACAGTTTATTTACTTATGTAAGAAAGACTGGACTGTCAAGCTGCATTTTCTGCTACTTTTCCTCCTTAGGCCAATGACGTTTGTTATAGATGTGGTCTCGAGTAGCTAAACACAGTGAGGGTGGCAGTTGTAACCTATATTGATATACATCTATGGTGTGGGTTTTAAAGCTCTGATTTCAGCTTCACTCTTTGCTTCATAGTCCTCTCCAAGCTGTGGTTGTCCCTGTTGCGTGAGCACCTTTTACTTCATGCTTTTCCTCCCACTAAACTTTTAATTGATATGTTTGTATATAGCACAAGGCCAAAAGCCAGCTTCTTTTGCTTGTGCTACCTTTTGTGGTTTACTCACCTTGTGGAGATTGTTAGTTTGTCTGTTGGAAAAATGTAACGTTGGTAGTCTTCACTATGATAGCTTAGGATTTTGGCTTCTATAAGTCCACATTTGTAGGTTTGGTACAATATTATAATTTTCCTGAAAGTTGAATTTGGGGGTTTTATTTGCTGTAGGCTAAACTGCTGCCTAATCATCAAAATGGACATAAACTGCTTTAAATTATAGCGTGTGCAAATTGTTTATACTTTGATAAAATAGTGAAAGAAATAACTTTTTGTTGATATAATTTGTTGAATTATCTTATGCTGAAAATTCTGATCATCTTTCAGAACATGATAGAATTATTTGGTGTGATGTTTTGAGTTGTAAGTAATATTTTGAGGTATGAATTTAGTTATTAAAGTTGAATCTTTTTTATGTGATAAAGTCCAACAGCTAATGGTTGATAAAATGAAACAAACATTGCCACTCTATAGGCCCACATACGGTATCATTAAAATAAAAACGTCAGTTCAAAACTGTACAATTAGTCTACTCAATAAAAAGTTTGTAAGTATTGTTTAATAAAAATGGATTCATTACGTTTAAAATCTTTCAGTTTTCATTTAGTGTTTCCCAAGGGACCATGAACGCGGCACAAAGTGTTCTGTTCGTTGATTGGCTAGCGTTTCCCTTCGAGTGGCTATCGTTGTTATGGCAACGTCTCTTAAGGAGGGATTTAGTCAATCAGAGTTTCAGACTCTTCAAGCTTTCGGAGCTCCGACTAGCTAATATGCTAACCCGGGAACATCCATCTGGTAATGGAGGACAAACAAAACTAAAAGAACAATGGAAAGAAATCGGCAACGAATAAGAAGACGTTACAAGAAGTGATGGGAAACTGAGAGGGAAGTTTTTTAACTTTTTAAACACTCTGTGTCCCACCCACTTTTAGCCACACAAGGGCTAACGAGCTGCTAGCAGTTTGAAAAGTTTCCGAAGCTATCTAGGAGTTAGACGGACCCCTTTGTGGAGCTTTTGACGTTACCCAAACAAGTGCAGGACATAGACTGATCCAAGACCGTGGAGGGTGTAAAGCACTCTCCGGTACTCTCTGCCTTGTTCGGTATGGCTGAAGAAACCGAATCCAAGGAAGCGGCAGAGTTTATTAAAGGTAAATATTACGTTTAAATATAAATAAATGTTAAATGGGACAGAACTAGATGACTAAGATTAAAAGAGAATGAATTTAAGTTTAAGAAACTCAGTATAAATACTGTTTGTAACTTTTTAAAGCCCTGGAATCGAACTAAACATGACAATGATTAGGAAAAAGCTTTATATAATGACAATTTTGAGAATTTTGTTTTTAAATTAAGTACGCTCAATTCATAAAGTTTAGAGATTAAGTAACTATCTTATTATATTTTTGGTTTTGGTCAAATTTAAGAACTACAGATGTTGCGAAAAGCATTAAAATCATTGACTCAATCCTGTTTGTTTGTTTTTGTTTTTTTAAATCGGTCTGTTCACGGTGACATCCGAGCTGTAGTTTCTTTATTGATCACGTCTTAATCAAATCATTAAAGATACGATGAAAGCTATTTGTCAAATTAAAAGCCTTTAAGTAACTTCGCAGAGAAGGTGGATTTTCTTCTGTCAGCTTTTAATTTAATTTTCTTGATTCAGATTTCTCAGTTGTTTAACACCAGATGATCTTTTAATGTTTTTCTCTGCTTGATGTTGATGGGAGTTATTTTCCCCACTTAGAGCTCTGTAGACGACTTAAACTCTGATCACTTGTTAAATTTAATCGACAATTAAAATGATTTTCCTAAGTTTATAGAACCAAGGTAGGATTTATTGGCTGCTTATTACGGAAAGTAAAGAGTGACCTATAAGAACTTGTGTTCTTTGGTGTTTAATTTCCACATGTTTTATTTGAGGCTTCCAGCGGATTTTGTGGTCTGTTATTACACCCAGAGATGGGTTTTCATGGAGTTATTCAGTACTTGTAATATATGATGCATACATGTTTTGTTTTTTTAATCCCTAGTTTTTTTTATTTCTAAATTTCATGAATTATGTTGTTTACATAAAAAAAATACATTTTTTAAATTTAATCGATTAAATACATTTGATAAACTTTTTTTAATCATTCCATTTTAGTTCTTTCTCCATTAAATGATCCATATTTACACCAAGTTATTTTTTTGTTTTATCTTTTACATTAGGGTTGGCTGACAATCTCAGATTTAATTATTCTTTCTACCAAATTTAATTAATCGATTTTCTGTTATTAATTTTTTTATTATCTTTTTAATTCTTTTTTGCCTCTTCACTTAAATGTCATAATAAAAAATACGAATGATATATCATGCCTTCAAAAACTTTCTTTTATGTCCATCTGTGAACTTTCTTTTGAAGCGCAACAAAAGTCGAGCTGTGAAAAATGCTTTAAAATAATCATGTTTTACAACAAACAATGAAAAAATAAAATGTTAAAAGTTAGCAGCTGGTGGCATGGAAAACAATGAATTGCGGGACCCTGTGCAACACCCTAAATAACTTCTAACAAGTCTGATCTAGATTCCTCTGTATAAACAAAAACACCCCTCAAATGTCATACTTTTTCAAATATCTAAATGGAGCATCATGATTAAATAGAATAAATGCTCTTAGAATATATAAATATACTCAATATTTATTTTTGAAATTAGAAATGTTTATTATGCGAGTACCAGGTATTCAGGTTCTGCATGCCTGTTGTACACTTGGGGACATTTTTTGTCTAATGCAGAATAAAAGTGATTTATGCAAGAATGAGCATTAAGGGGTGAAATCATCTAAGAAAATTGTAGATGTACAATCATATGGTTTTAACATGGATACCGGCCAGTGATGATCATCTGTAAACACATTGGGTCCAATTAGTAAAATTTGACAAGCCTGGTTTATTTCCATTTAGCTGCCAGGAGTTGGAGGAGGTGCAGTTGGCCATGTGTCCATGATATTGATGCTGCGCACAACTCTGGCTCTTTAACTAAAGCAGTGAAGCAATGTCAGCACCCCAACATGGTGTTAAATGTATAATATTGGACATAATGGCAATATTAAGAGGAATTTTTACAGAATTAAACCTTTCCCCTTGAGGAGTTCTGGATAAAGCATATTTACAGATTAAAAAGTTGTTTTGTTTTTTTTTTATCTTAAATTTAAAAAAAAAAAAAAATATATATATATATATATATATAT
>JAUZNJ010032556.1:0-13620 GCA_034780135.1 Jordanella pulchra | reverse complement strand
CATCCAACATCCATCCATCCATCCATCCATCCATCCATCCATCCATCCATCCATCCATCCATCCATCCATCCATCCAACATACACCGGTTCATCCGTCAGGGTCGCGGTTGGGCTGGTGCCTATCTCCAGGAGACTATGGGCGTAAGGCAGGGTACACCCAGGACAGGACCCCAGTCTGTCGCAGGGCAACACATAGACACACAAGGACATACAACCATGCACACACAAACTCACACCTAGGGACGATTGAGAGACGCCAATTTACCTAACAATCATGTTTTTGGACTGTGGGAGAAAGTCGGAGTATCCGGAGAGAACCCACGCATACACGGGGAGAACATGCAAACTCCATGCAGAAAGACCCCAGGCCGGGATCGAAAGCTTTGCAAGTGTCAGAGAAAATAAATAAATATATACATTCTAGATTTGCACCTCTAACCACAGACATAAAAACTAGTCAAATTTGGTTTCTCGTTATGCAAGATGAGCAATTCCTGGATTCCGATATCAATAAACTGGTGGGAGTAAAGAGAAAAAAAGAAAAAGTGAAGAGAGGAGCCAAGAGCTGTTGAACTTCAGCTTCCAGAGGATATAATCAAATCAGAAAGAAAATTGGATTAAAATGTTTGAAAAGCTGCGGTATGCAACATTTATTGACTCCTTGAAAGTGTCTTTCTTTATACATTCAGACATGGCTGAATACATGATTTAAAGCTGACATATATAATTCGACCTTGTCAGAAGCCGAACCCCGTTTCCTGGAGCATGCTGTGTAATTGAGCCTTCAGGGAGAAGAGAAAGACTATCTGCTTCTTACTTTGGAGGGAACTGTATTGATGGTCAAGACTGGTTACCAACCAGCAAATCAATAAGTGCATAAACACACGTGCTGATGGAAGTAAATACGGTGTGACAGTAGCTTATATGGTTTTTACGAGCCGTCTAATAATTGCACAGATCACAGAGTAAAGTTAACAGCACCTCTGGGGTACCCGCTCTCCACTCAACGATATGTGTAATTAAATATGTTTCCTTGCATGAAAGGCTATTAACTTTTTTCTTTTTTTTTGTCTTTCAATGCATTTCACCACAATGAGACACACAACGGGGGGAAAAAAGACCCATTTAAATTGGTCAGCGACTCAGTCAAAGCAGAGACAGGCTTTCCGCGTTTAAATTACGAACATTTCATATGAAGGCCACAGGCGACTCGGAAATGAGAGCCACATTAATTGAGCGGGTTTAAATTACTTTTTGGTGAAGTAGCTTTTGTAATTGTCCTTTGCTGCAATTTTCTCAACTTTGATGGCCGGAAAATCTAAAGTTTCTATCTCAATGTCTGACTTGAACAATGGACAGATCACCTGTACGGTGCAAAGAAGAGACTGATCTATAAATAAATAAAAAATTCTTAAATAAGATGTTTTCCCTTAACTGAGCAGATAAATACAATGATCTTCCAAAGGACAGAGGAATTATGCCCTTAAAAAAGGATGATTAGATATTATGGTCTTGAAATAAGAAAATTGTTGTTTATTCTGTTCATAAATCCTCATAAACCATCATTCCACTGACAGAGGTGGGTGGTATCTAGTTATATCAACTCAGTTACATTTATTTGAGTAATAGTTTGAAAAAATATATAGTTTAAGGAGTACTTTTACTTTTTCTTTAGTATTATCCTTGTGGAGTAATGTTACTCCTACTTGAGTAGATTTTCTGGGTACTCTCTAGACAAGTAACTTGAGAGTTTGTGTAATATTACAGTAAACAGTGGGTATCAACCAACAGCTGTCATATATACATATATACATATATATATATATATATATAAACATATATACAAATCTCACCCTGAAGATGATTTTTTTCATAATCTCTTTGGTATTTTTTTATGTATTTTAATATAAACTACCAGACCCAGAGGATAGCCCTGGTCTGACTGAATCATTTATAACCATTTAATCGGATGTTTTCATCCAAAAAACTACTTTTTATTAAAGTCAATTTTTAACCACTACTTTTTACATTTTTTCTGTGTCCACATTTCAGATTATCTGAAGCTCTCAGGAAATAGGTTATCAGTTCCCAGGTTGTGGTAATAAACATATTAGGTCTTTGGGTTTGGGGAAACCACAGAGCCTTTTCTTTTATTTGAGTGTAAACTCGACCAACCAAGCAGACATAAATCTTCTTATTCTGTTGGCAGTTTGTCAAAGCTACATTTTCCATAATTTAAGGTAAGTAAAACATTTTCCTCATGGAATAATGATTTATCTTTGAGACAAGAAAAACACAGCTCCATCTTCAATTGCAAAATATCTAATGATCTTATTCTAAGAGCAGAAAATCTCCTTTCATTTGCAGATCATCTTACTTAACTACTTAAACTGAGGGAAAATAACTTTTCACTCATCTTTAGATCAGTGTTTGTAGTTTTTGAGTCATAGAAAGTGTAATATATCATTATCAATCACACTTTTTGTCATCGTGGCCCACCATTGCTGTCCTAACTTGATCAATCTGCTTTGACCCACAATGAATCCTGGGAAATGGGCGTGCCACAAAGGACAGTCTGGACCGATTCTTCAAATCCTAAAAGAGAAGCACACATTAAGGGGCTGCATTTGCAGAGGTCTTAGAGCAAGCCTTTCTTTTACTATGGTGGTGTCATCTGTCTAAAAACTCAAATGAACATTTAAGAGCTTTTTAGGCAAATATGTAGCTTTTTTTTAAATTAAAGATCTGTTTGTTTGGTCAACAGCTTTCGAGCTGTCCAGATGTGAGTTGAGTCTGTTTAAATAAATCGACTTGTCAACTAGTTGACTTTTTTGGCAACTGCTGTAAACTTAAACTCCAGGAGGCCTTGTGCAGAACTAGGATCAACTACATAATTGTCTTGTTTACCTTGGTTTTAATGGAGTGTGTGCTTGTTGCTAAACCACCAGGGTTTTTTAGAAATCTGGCCCTGCACGTCAATCTCGGCCTTTTCCTTTTTCTTTTTGCTGACACATCTGCAACTGGAGGCTTTGCCAGCTCCCCAGAGCTGTTACACGTTCCCACAAAAAAACAAAACCAAAAAAAAAAATAAATAATAAATCCCTTGTTTAGATTCAGCAACTTGGAAAACATGAAAAGAAAATCACCTATGGCAGCGGAACATGCTGGAAAATCATTAGAATTAGGAATGACACCACATCTCATTTCAACACAGCCAACCGAGGAGTGCTTGTGATCGAGTTTTAAACATAGATGGGGGGGGGCAATCCGTGTTGAGCCACATCATAAAAATGCAAATGCTTTATCTCTCACTCCAGGAGTTTTATAGCTCAGAAACAAATCTAATATACTGCAGGGTGTTTAATATATATGTGTTTATCATTCTCCTACATTTGCTCATCAGGTTGTCAAGGCGAGCGGGGTGCTGCTCAGCATCCAGGGCTTTCCACATGTAATAAGGAAGGACGCATGGGGCCAAAGCCGTGCCGCTCAGGCATTAGGGGCCAATGGGAGGTCTTTAAATCAAGAGTAGAGCCGTAAGCACGGCGTCTGCGTTGCTCCCCTTTGCCAGCATTACCGGCCAGAACTGATGACAAGTACCGAGCAGAAGTAATCTGTGTCCTCATCTCAGATCTGCAATGTGTTTGAGCGCCTATCGTGTTTTTACTACCCGCTCTTGAAATCTCCTCGGCTAGAGATGAACTAGGAACATAATCAAAAAAAAAAATAGTCTGACGCAAACGGAGCAGAACAGCCAGGCGTGCAGCCCCCCTCAGCACCCCCACCCTCCCCTACCCTACCGGCATGAGAGCTCAATAATAAGCAGCGGGGATGGCTCAGGAGGGCTTGTGCCATTGAGAAGGAAGTACGCCCCCTTTTTAACCCCCTTTACCCCCTCAGACATCTATTGATTACAGCAGCTTGTAGCTACGTGTAAAACAGGAGTGAAAAACAGACACGCTTCCCCTCATGTGGCGATGCCACATTCCTTTATTGCCAATAACAACATGGAAGGTGCGCAGACAAAAGCAGGCAGAGAAGGAGAAAACGTCTCACCTGACCTTCTATTTTAAATCATCCTCCTAAAAAAATCATAAAGATCCATGGTTGACTTTTAAACACAAGCTTTGTGTGCAAAAGTGCCTAAAAAAAGTATTGGTTAGAGTTTTTTTCTGGACTGTTTGCAGTTGTGTTGTTGTGGAAGAACAGAAATAAACAGGCTGAACACATAAGGAGACAAAAAGAAGAAGCAGTTCTTTGATTTCTATTTCTGCCTGCCTGGAAAAGACAAAGACACTTGAGCAGCGGATGGATGGTGAGCGCGTGGAAGGAAAGTCAGTGGAGTGTTTGAAGTGAAAGCGCCAGACATTCACACACAGACACACGCACACTGTGTGTGTGACACAAAGTGTGTGTGACAGCGTTAAGCCTGAGTGAGAGGTGAAAGGACTGCTGTACTCACAGTTGTGCTCTTGTTTCCCTGTGGTCTGCCGGCGTGTCAGAGTTTCATCCTCTCAGCGTCTCTCCCTGGGCTGGGCTTCCTTTTCCTCTTCTGACCAAAAGGTGTGAGGAGGAGGAGGAGGAGGAGGAGGGGATACACGAACAGAACGCTGAGGAATGAAACTGAAGAGAGAGAGGAGGAGGAGGGAGGAGGAGAGAGAGAGAAGAGTGTGGATAGAGGCAGGGCAAACGCTGGCTCGCGATTGGCCTGTCAGTCCGGGAGAGGGAGCATTGGTCTCGGCGGCACCTGCATCCTGGGTCCGTCTGGTCCAATTCAAACACCTCCAGAACCGAAACCTGCAGAAACACACCACACTCACTCACTGGCTGCTCATGATTCACACAAACCAACTCTGAACACTCATATGCAGACAGACGGACGCGCAGACAGGGAAGGGGGGGTGATAGAGAGAGGCTGATGAGTTGAGAGGGCCGATGACAGCTCCAAGCTGAAGCTTCTCCTTGGCTCCTCATCAGTGACAGGTACAGAGGAAGAGGAGAGGCGCACACCCCCCCTCCCAAACCCACCTTCCTCACCTCTCCTTCTCAGTTACCATAGCCGCTGTACATGTATTGGGCATGTCAGCTCTCAGGTACGGCTTATGTCTGCTAACTTATCTCAACTTATTTATCACGGCTATAATAACATAACTCTCCTGAGCTCATTTATGATCAGACTGGACCGGACCTACCACCAGAGCCAGACAATGTTTATAGGGCAGCCCAGGTAGGGACCAGCACACTCAGAAAAAGGTACCCAACTGTCCCTATAGGGTCCAAAGGCTTGTCACTGGGGTGGTAACCTCAAAGGTACTCCATGCAGAAAGACCCTAGGCCAGTACCCACCCCAGAACGTTCTTGCTGCAGAACCAAAATAAATATATTATTTTAAACATAAATCATCCTATTCCATTGGCAAATTGTCTTCCTTACCTGATGGAATCAGGGGAAAACACACATTTCTGCAAAACCTTAATTACTTATTAAAATGTTTGCACTGTATAACTGTACTACCATTTATTTAGCAGTTTTATCCACTTTATACACTTTAAACCAACATTCGGCTCTGTTTTTGTAGATTTCATTTATGTTTTGGCTGTTGAGTGACATAAATGTCGATGGCGGGACACAAACTCAGAGTAAAGCATATGTGTTAGAATAGCCTAGTAAAGTCAAGATTTAATCAAACTAAGGAACAGTCAGACTAGCATGAAAACTCCACTTCCCATCTGAATGTGATGTTGCTGGTTCTTAAGGTTTTTGTGAAGAATACATTTTTTTGTTCAGTACATCTATGAACTGAATTCTGTTGGGTAATTAGACAGGCTGCCTTCTCCTGTAAAGCTGCTTAGCAAAACCACATTAAAGCAACACTGCCTAATGCTTGACCAAAGTATTTGTTTCATTTGAGATATATTTAAGGATTTTTTTAATCAATATTCAGTCCTTGGTGCATATTGGCGCCCCCTGCAGGCTGCTCTTCTTAAAAACTCACATGGTAAGAGGGTCCATGGTTGAATGGGTCATATGACCCAGAACACCACTGTTCGGCAGTCATAGCTCCCCTTCAACACCCAAGCTAGCAAGTGGAAGACAAAACAAAAGTAAATCTTGTAAATAATCAGTTTATTTGGTCAAATTTCTTGTTCATAAGTGCAAATGGATGCCATGTTACCTTAGTAGCAGTATTGGGTGTTAAATCCCTTAATTTTCACATAACTTAATGTATTTTCTGCATGTTCCATACTAAAGTGATGAAACTGATGCTGCATATACTCAGTGGACCCTTCCCCTCACCAGCAGAACAACGGACAAATTAAAGATCACCTAAATTTATTGCAAAAGAGGTATTTTTAAGAAAAGAAAGTAAATATTTCTATAAAATGTAAATGTTTTTATGAACGGATTAGTATACAGCTAAGTGAGATGGAATCATTGTTTTGTTTTCTATGAACTTACAGGAAGTCTCCCAAACTGGACAGCAACTCAAAATCCAGGGTAGTGTGGCTGAAGTGCTGGATGTGCCAGTCCTGGGTACATAGAGATTACACAGCTGGAGGTGATTATTATATAAGTGTGGATCTCACTGATGGAGAAGGAAGGTGGTCAGTAGGTAATCATCATTTGGATGTCCATTAAAGAACTATATATTTATAAAACACATCTATATACAAGAGTCAGAATATATTGAATCAAAGTTGGATATTTTGAATAGTTTCCTGAGAATAGGGAACGAAACCTTTGAACATATGGTATAAAAGTTGGCCTGAAAAATCATGGGCAATGTAGTTTCAAAACAGATAGACGACTGTAGACTTCAGG
The DNA here is from genome assembly GCA_034780135.1 of Jordanella pulchra. Lineage (NCBI taxonomy): Eukaryota > Metazoa > Chordata > Actinopteri > Cyprinodontiformes > Cyprinodontidae > Jordanella > Jordanella pulchra. The sequence continues at coordinate 6,797 of JAUZNJ010032556.1, read as the reverse complement.
CCAATTCACAAATTTTGGCTCGTTAAAAGTTGTCATACTGTTCTTAAAAGTTCAAACGAATTAATTCGTCTTCATTTAGAATTAATGATTCATTAATTAACCTAAACAGTGTATAAATAAACACATTGTTATATAACATCCAAGCAAAAGCCCAATTTCTCCCCTCACTTGTCCCCCAAAAGACAAAGGCTATGGAATGGGGCTATATATAATTGTCAGTATATATAATAATAATTTCCTAAACGACATGACAAGTGTGTATATATATATATATATATATATGTATATATATATATATATACAGTATAATTGTATAGTTTTGGCAGTTCTTAAGCTATTTGCCTATTCATTGTCTTTTTAAAAGGTAACTGGTGGAATTATGAAGGCAGAAAAGGCTCAGCCCAGGTTAAAGAGTGTTGGGTTAGTTTTACGCTGCGCAAACAAAAAAATGGGCAAAGAGGTAGGGTGAAAATGCTTTCATAATATCTATACAGTTACAATTCAAAATGACCAGCAAAGCATATAATTAATTCATGATTCTATCAATGTGATCTGACTGATTTGACCCAAAATGCCTCAAAAACAAGATTCAGTCCAAACAGGGGCCACTGTCAAGGATATTAAGCTTGACATTTCTAAAGATGACGCCCAGTTTGCAGCCGAATGTCAGGCAGCTAGATTTTTTCCCCTCATTAAGGGTTGTGCTCGGTCAACAGCAGACCGGCTCCAATCGGCTCCACACAGTGTCCCATGAATCCCATCTCCGTCCTCTTCACTCCACCAAATTCAATTAAAAAGAGAAATTGGCAATTAGATCACTGTTATGATCCTGTAACAATGATCTAATCTGTAATTCATTGGCTGGTGTTCCCGTGGGGGGGGGGGGGGGGTGCTTGATGGAGTGACTCGGAGACTTCTTGGCATTCACCTCAGCTTAGGCAGCATGTGACGTTGGAAGGCTGGGGGACTCCAGTGCGAACAGGGGCCTCGGCTGTGTCACCTCCAGGGCCTCGGTCTGCCCACGGCAAGAACGCAACCCGTGACACGCACTCGCTAGCTTCGCTCTCCTAGGGATGGGAGCTCATTTAGTAGGTTGCACGTGTCATCCACGTGCATCACAGGCAGAAATGTACACAAACACTTTCTCCTCTCTTGGGGAGGGATTTTTTTTTTCTACCAGTTAATTGAATTATGTCAATTCCAGGTGGTTAATGAAGGGTACTGGGGATAGTTTGCCCTTTCAGGGGCTTCAGGCTAACAATCACATTGAGGCAAAGTAGGTGGAGGTGTTTAAAGAAGCATGAGGCTGCAATATTTAGACTGGAAACTGTGTCTTGTTACCACCTTTCTAACTGGAGTCAAGCTACCACATGTGGAACTGTCTGCAACATTTAGAATCACCACCATGACCTGCAGCCATGCTGGGGATTAGTTATGTAAAGGGCTTGTTACCTGGCAACATTTAAAATATTTTCAGCTTTTTTCATCTTATCTTATCATGGTGATTATATTTAGACCGCAGATAAATGCAGAGTCCTTTACAGGAAACATGCACACCCACTCGGGGGCCGACAGGAAAGCCAACCGACTGTCATATAAAGGAAGCGTGTGGGCTCACAACATGTACACCTCAACACACACACACCCAGGAACAGTGTGATTGCTCTGCTTCGCTCGTTTAGCACTTCTAAGGCAGAGATCCCCAGAGGCCAGCCATCACATCCAGTTACTGTGGCACACAGACACGACCGAGCCCCACCTGGCTGCTCTCACCTCAATCTGTAGGAGGTAGGAGGCAGCGGCACCATGTCGCCTGCTTTCTCACTTTTCTCACACACATCATTCACCAGAGATCAAAGATGGTGTAACACACAAACCCACTGTGATTTCACTCTAAAGATCTAGAGGACTTTTGATTATGCAGACCTTCACCAACACACCTTCATTTGCATTGTAACAAATCTCCTCTTTGTCCAAAATCCCACTGTTTAAATTGGCTGTGGTGACTTGGATGCTCTGGTCCTTAAACTTGCATGTACTTGCTGATTATTAGCTGGACTCACAAAGATGAGTAACAAGCCTTATCAGCTTTTATAGTTTTGCGGAGACATTCATCTGTCCCTTTCCTTTGTGTCTACTTCCAGTGGTCAGTGGGTGAGAGGTTGGTGCAACCTCAACAGGTCACCAGTCTATCACTAAACAACACATAGACATAAATGACAGGCAACCATGCATGAAAGGAGTTGACAGTAGCGGGGTTGTACGGGGGCTTAGTTGCACTGTTGCCTTGCAGCAAAAAGGTTCTGCGTTTGAATCCTGGCCTAGGGTCTTTCTGCGTGTATTTTCCTGTGAATTTGAACAATTTAAATGTGTGATTCCATTGAATTTTCTCTGTAAAGGGCCTTGAGATTACATGTGTCGTGAATTGACAATATATAAATGAATTGAATTAAACTGAATTTAATTGAATGTGTGTGTTCTCTCCCTGGGTACTCCGGGTTCCTCCTACGGTCCAAAAACATGACTTTTAGGTTAACTGGTGTCTCTAAATTGTCCTTAGCTGTGCATACGTGGTTGTATATCTCTATGATGCCTTCCAACAGACTGGCAACCTGAACCACAACCAGAACCAAACATGGAGGAGCAGCATTTAGTTCCTCTGCTCCACTTATCTGGAAAAAACTCCCAGAAGACTGTAAAACTGCTGAAAGCCTTAGCCTAAGAGAACGTTAAAATCCATTTGTTTAAAACTGACTCTGACTGTTGAAGTTAAACTCTTAACTGAGGTATTATTAGCTTAAGGTTTTGGTCCAACTGTTTTATTTATTTTACTCATGTTTTTATTTTCATTTGCTTTTGCTTTTTTATTATTTCATTGTCTAATTCATGTAAAGCACTTTAAACTGTCCATTTACTGAATTGTGATATACAAATAAACTTGCCTTGCCTTACCTTATCTTCAGGATGGTGTCACAGCCACACAGGAGCAGACCAGATGAAGCCAAGTAATGTGATCGGAGCGTGGAGAGAACTAGTTTAGGGGTTGAACCAACAAATACTGCAGATTTGGAGAATAGAGATAGAATGAAGCAGAATAATGACAAGTGTCACTGCAGCATAACTATAGAGATAGTTCAGGATAACCTGAGCCACTCCTACTATAAGCCCTCAAGAACAACCTAAAATGTATCTGTAGCTGTCTGTATGCATACTGCCAGTGTCTCCTGCCTTTATGGGATGTTTTGGGTAGTCTATGGCATCCAGTTATCATCGTCTGTGTTTAAAACATTCTAATGTCACTTCCTGTGTCAATGAGATTTGCCGTATAAATAAATATAAATAAAGGTTAACAATAACCAAGTATATTTTAAAGCAGCCTGAGTACTCCAGATGGAGAGGCATTGACGTTTTTGTAAAACTGTTCTTTCCTGGGATGTGTGGAAGAGCTCATGAATCCCTAGCTAGTAATCCTGTAAGAGTGGCGGGAACATAATTTCATCCCCCCACTAACTTTAACAAATTTGCCGTAATTAACATTAAATGAGTAGAATGTGTCAGCGACTGAGTGCCGGTGAGACCAGCAGATGGTATACATGGGAAATTGCTTCATTAACAGACACTCCTTAAGAGCAGGACTAATGAGACAGAGCTGCTCTGACTGCAGAGTCATGCTGAAGGCATCAGGTGCTGAGAGGTGGATGTAATGGCTCGCTTAGGGGTCCTACCCCAGCAGATGCAAACAACAGATCGCTTTTATGGGGAGAGTGTTCTTCATGTGTGAAGATCTGGATGGGTAGGAACCGAGGAGGGGGGGTTAAAAGATATGGAGGCAGTCTGGCCGGTGATTAGTGAGCTCCCTTGCTGGTTGAGCCTGACTTGTCACAGGTTGACATGGGATGCAATTATAGAAGGGAAGTTTCCCAGCCCCTCAGGCATGTGCCAGGCATGCTGTCAAAACCGGCTGATGCGTGGGCTCTCGGCACTGCCGAAGGTGTCACTGGCGCTTACGTGTGCACAAAACTGTCGCACAACCATAAACACTGACCTCAGCTTTTTTTTTTTTTACCTTCATTCAGTGACATGCGCTCAGGAAACCTGGCACCTTCGTTTACCTTTCATTTGAATGTTACGTGCGATTAAACCCTAACTCCACTCCCAGCCTTCCCTCCATCTTACTCTTTATTTCCTCTGAAGCTATAAGTAAAAGCCAAAACACTCTGCTGGCTCCTCATGCTGTTCCCACATCTTCTCCTTTTCCCGTATCAGTCTGCGTATGACTGTGCCAGCAGTGCAAGTAAGCTCTATAAGACCCAAGGCAAATTACCACAGCGGGATGCTACGTTTCTGTTCCACATGCTTCCTCTTCCTCTTCTTCCCCCCTCTCCTTCTCCCTGCATGTCACAAATCAAAGTGTGTACCTCGGCACTGGCTGCACGTCATGGGAGTGTGGCTTAAAACGAATTCAGCGTCTTCTGCTGGCAGATTCCCGTCTTTCCTTCACAGCAAAAGGACGAAAAAAAGGATCATACCAAAGAGAAGGGATGGCCATCTGAACTTTTGTACAACCTCTCTTTTTATTTTATCAAATGTACTTTTTTTTCTTCAGAAAATTGATTGTACAAAGTCTCCCATACTACCATCTAGTGGCTTAAAAGCCATGCTAGTGGGCCATTAGATGTGATTTTCCACTTCAGACAATTTTTTAGGGGGCGAAATGGCCTGAAATTGGATCCTTTGGCAGCTAGCAGTTCCTCTTAACTAGCCTCGGGCAACAAAATACTGAGAGGCAGCGCTTCCCTGCTATCATTTCCACAAAGTTCTAAAGATGGTGCCACTAATCCTCAAAGAGGGGAGCTAGGAGGCGGTTCTGGGTCTGATACTCGGTGGCATCCTCATGAGCAAACATCAAGCTGTACTCACGCACAAATACATTGTAAAACATGTTTACAAGGCAGTAAACAGAGTCAAGCCTTGGATAGTGTGATAGCAGTGAGTCGTTAGCAAGCCTTTAGAAGTCAGTGAGGTCTGCAGCCCGTGCCCTGCTGCTGTTGTTAGCAATAAGCCAACAGGACGCGTCCCTGTGTCCTCTACTTGCACCCTGCGGAGATCGCACAGCAGGTGAGCGTATGATGCCTCTCTGCACCCCCACACCCCACCCTCACGCCGACAGTTCAGCTGATGAGGGCCTGCATAGACACAAAGAGCAAGAGCTAATTAAAGCAGATCTTAACAGGGAGTAAATTATTTAACGCAGCCCACAAGTCCTCATGACTCTTCTTTAGATCCTAAATCGGACTCTTTCCTTTTGTTGCCTTTGTCCTACTCTTCCACCACACATTTTCTTTTCGACGGTTTTACAACATTAGCACGACTGCTCTTTCATCTCTTAAATGGTGCCATTCGGCAGCCACACACCGCGGTCGTCAAACAGTCACACAGACAAATGCTGGTCCAGTGACAGATAACGTTCCGTTTTAACCAGAGGAGAGGAGCACCCGCAGCCTTTATAATCAATGTGGACAGCTGACATAGAGGCCTCTGTGTGGATACACTCACTGGACTCTTATTAGGTGCAGCTTCTTTGTGACGATGACGTGATTCAACAAGCTGGAACAAACAGTCTTAAGAGGCTTTGGTTGGTATTAAGGTGGTAGCACCACACAGCTGCCGCCTATTTTTCATGGTGATATCAAGGATCTTCCATTGCACCACATCGCAAAGGAAACATCTGGTGACATCTGGTGACAAAGTCATTGTCAAGTAAAAAAAAGTTCTTTGATATTAGCTAAACTTTGACATTATCCTTCTGGAAGCAACCAGAAGCCGTCAGACGATGGATCATCAACCAAGTATGCAACAATACTGGGGTAGGTAGTTCTTTAAAATGATCTTATTTGGTACTTTGAGAATGAAGTGTTTCTTGCTGCCATGTTGTTTTTATACTAATTGGGTTACAGGCCTCTGGGTTTAGGGTACTAATGCACAAAATGGATATTGCAGAACCTTTATGTGGATCTGCATGATTACCAAAAACAAAGTCTGAGGTCTATCTACTATGGAGCGAATTTTGTTCCATTATTGTTGCAAGGCAAGAACATGTTTTGCAAATAATCATTTGAAAGAAAAAAGTTTTAAAAATGGATATTTAAAATAAATTTAAACTTTGAAAAACATCTTCATTGAAAAACATTGTTTGAGTATAACTTTGCTATTTTCTTATATTTGATTAATTCAAAATCATTTAAATGTTTTTAATCTTTTTTCATATTGTATTTTTTCAATATTTTTTCATTCAGATTAAGTTTTTCCAATTAAATTCTTTTCAAATTGCGTTTAGCAGATGGCACTCTCTTCAGTTCTGGGGACAGGTTTTCCTCTGGAGTGAGGAGTTAAGATGCATTTCTATTGGTCTGCATGAGTATTGGCAACAAGATTTTCATTGGTCAAGTGTTGTTGTTTTGTGTTGTGTTTAAAGTGAAAAGAAAGTGACCGATAAAATTTAAAAAGAATGCATTTCCAAGAACTTCTTTTTTTTATTTCTATTAACTAAACGTGTTCATTGCTTACAACACTATGGGAACAAAAATCGATCCATATTCAATCAGCTATTTTTTAGGATTTGGTTTGCTGTGTAGTTTGTGGTGTTCGTTTCTTCTACTTAGCTTACAAAAGTGGCTCCAGGTCCGGTCGTCTGCTGCTGTAGCTCATCTGTGTCATGATGCGGTTGTTTGGTGGGTGGTGAGGCAGAGGCAGAACCAGGTTGTAGTGAGAATTAAGAGGTTTTAATAACACAGAGT
>JAUZNJ010032555.1:0-13620 GCA_034780135.1 Jordanella pulchra | reverse complement strand
GGTTTTATAATGAAGTAGTTGAAATTGGGTAATAAGACCGTTATCAGGTAAAGTCTAAAGACTGACTTGGTCATCCTAATGGGTCATTTTGCTCTCCTTAAAATGTTTAGAGATCTTGTTCTGCCGGAAGGTGAACCTCTGCCTTAGTCTCAAGACATTTGCACCATTTCAATGGTGACTAGATGACTGTTGAGGGCTGTTTATTACACTTCGCTTTATTAGGGGAGACTGTTAATTATGAATACGTGTAAGCATAACACCCTAAAATCGTTGTTTTAAAAGTCTAAAGTCATTGTTATTTTGTACGTTTTTTACTGTTTCGTGGTGCAGAGTTTTGGTCATATCACAAAATCCAGAAAAAGGAAAGTAAAACATTTTAATTGTAACCATAAAAAGGTGAAAAGGTTAGCATAGTCTAAATCTCTATCCTTAGGTTTTTGTTTAGGTTTTACACAATGCCCTGCCGGTGTGTGTTTCGGTCTTCAGGAGTCATCGTTTTCATTTAGCTACTCTCTACAGTCCAAATCACTAAGTTAATGAAATCCCGTTTCCAAAATATCCTGAAGATCTGATCCAGCTCCCTGATATTATTATAGTTTCTCTTTGGTTTCATCAGTTTCTTCCTAATTTCTCATTACTAATGCTGCATTAATGCTTTCAGTGCCACTTTTATTTATTGTAAGAGGCTCCAGAGGTAACAACGCACCAGCGCAGGAGGTGTTGGCTCAGCACATGCTCTCACCAACACTTTACACAAATCATACAAATAAACAGGACCATTAACCTCGGTCACATCTCATATGCTGATATAAAATGACTTATTGTGGCTTCTGAGTAGGAAGTGCTGAATGCATGATTAATATAAAATGTAAAAATGGTTCATTTCAGGCATCTCTGATTACTATAAACCATTTCATTTCGTATAGTCACACTGGATAGAATATCCGGTTTTGTAATATCCATCTAGGATGTCACATATATCTTGTACAATCACCCTTTAAAGCAAGAAAAACTGTCAGATGGCAAAATTTAAAAGTGCATTAACCCAGTCACATAAATCTACACACCTTTAAACTAAAATGTCACTGAGGACTGCTTAGACAGTTTTCCTCGGTATTTTTCAGAAAGGCCAGCTAAACAGTTACCTGATTTGTTTTTTTGTTGCACAAACAGAGAGAACTTCCCTGTCAACGAGGCCCTCTGTGAACAAAGATGTAAATAGAAATTTGTAAGTCTAAATGCACATTTTTAAAATATGGGCACACACTCAAATATTTTTTATTTTATAAAGTTGTAAAACATCACCTCATGTTTAGCTTTTAACAGCAATGCGAGATCTTAAGTTTCTCCTTTTCCATCATATATATATCCATCTTATATACATTGCTTCTCAAATCTATGTTCTCTGATTGCACAAATCCTCTCCCAAAATTAAGTTGTTTTTTGTTTTCAATTTTTTTCCCTTTTTTATTTACCTAATAGTCCCTCTGGTTGCCTGGTAGTGCAGTAAGAACTAGTGTTTCCTTCTTAGTGCAAAAAGTCCTGTCCTTGAATCTTAGCCCAGGGTCTCTCATTATCAAATGTTCCTCTCAATGCATGGATGCATTTCTCTCTGGATGTTCTGGCTTCACATCACAGTCTATAAACAAACACACAGGTTTCACTATATGAGGAATCCATTTCTGATTTCTTCAGTGCATTTTGTGTGAGACACTTCCTCCTCTCAAAGAGTACTTTATAAAAAGACCATAGTTTTTTAATTAAAGTTCTTCTTTATGCAGAACTATCTGGACGACTCGGCTTGATTCATCAGGTGTATTTGAGACGGGAAATGATCTAAATACAGTGTGCTTGTGGACCACTTTGCTGTATGTTCTATGAGTGACAAATGCATGAATTCACAGGAAATCCAAAAGTAGACTAGCAATAACAGAATGTTGTCTAGCAAACTCAAAACTTAGACTAACACACAAGCAAAGTAAAAATCCTGCAAAGGAAAAATGTCCCAGTCACAGAAAACAGAGAGAAGCAAAGTACAAACATGCAGCAAAAAAACAGCCAAAAAATATGCAAAGGGAAAATGCTGCATCAAGCAAAGCCAATTGAAAGTTAAAGCTTGGTTTATGTGCTTGACACATCTGCAACATCCATGCAGCCAAATTAAATCCGCGCAGACAGAATTTCTGCACTGTGCACCTCTGAAAACTCGTAAGTATGCGGACAGATCAGCACGGAAAATATGGTGAGCAGGCAGCAGCTCCTGCTGGCGAGGATTCGCAAAAGTAAACATCTAGAGATCCTGTGATTTTGTTCATAAATAAAAGTTGGAAATGGTTGTGTTTTCTACTTCCTCTTGTAATGTGGTGCTATCAGCTTCCAGCTCATGTTGAATACTAAAAGTAGAATTCTTATTTACCATTAAAAGTTTGCAGAAATCTCATCTCCAGCCTGTGAAGCTAATTTTATGTACCAGATAGACTTTAGACTCAACTTTATTTATCCCTTGGGATCACTCCTTCAGGGAAATTCTGGTTCCAGTAGCTTATGAAAAAAAAATACAATACAACAGGCAAGGTTAAAGTAAGAAGACATATTAAAATTAAATATATGACAATATAAGTATAAAATCAAGTATGAGATCAAAGATTAAACGTGTATATAGTACAAAAGTTGTGATACACAATAAGAAAGTTGTGATGTTCTAATATAGAAATCAGCAGATTAGAGAGCAAAGGAAAGAGTATTGTAGTCTCGTAAGCCAACTGTGGTTTTTATGTCTAGCTTCTCTTTACTCTGATAGATCCTCAGCCGAAATGAACTAGTTAGAATAAATTCAACATTCAGCCCTGGGATATTCACAGGGCCCCCCTATTTAATTTACTCTGACAATAAATATGGGACGTGGTGGTTTAAGTAACACAGAAGCCTGAGGGACAGAACTTATAAAAACTAATGAAGAGAGGTGAAATAGGAGACTCCTTTACCCTTGTTTCCCCACTGTCATCAGCCCTGCTATCTTGTTTTCTCTGTGTCGTCTGCCAGATTGGTAGCGACAGAGCAAAGGTGCGAGAATGACCCCGAGCTGTCATTGTTTTCCTATGAAGCCCTTCCTTCTACCTTCCTGCTGCTCCTCAGGGAAGAATATACAGGTGATTTGTGTCCGAGAGCGCAGCTACTGTGTCTTCAATTTTTCTGAAAGCCAACAGAAAGTATTTGAGATCACTCATCGAAATGTCAGTGGCATCCTAACAGAGTGTCCATCAGTGTGTGTTTAAAGTGACAGGGGAGCCATTAGCCGGCTGAGAGTGTGTGTAATGTGATGAAATTGGGTGGGCTTGCGATGTTTGAGAGGATGTCTTCTATCATCTGGGAAGCATCTGTACTTGAAAGTTGCATTAGTACGTGTTTCTACAGATACCATATGGTTTAGGTGGGAAAGGCTTTAGTCTTTTTTTGGTGATATTTACAGTTTGTCACCTGTTCATATGTGCACAGCGACACATGCTGCATCATGACGACACCGTTCCGTAAGCAGCGGGAAAGCAAACCAAAATCATCTGGTGGTCTGCTGCATTGGGGCACACAGTGTTGCAGGCAGAAATACACACATGTACGCTCACCTCCCCCCACCCGTAGCTCACCCTCTGCAAACCTGCCATTCCCAGGTCCATGATGTAATGCCAGCAGACCCCTCCTCTGCTGATTCTCCCTCCCTCTGTCTTTCACACACTCCTCTCACTCCTTCTCCTCTTTTGATTGGCTGCTCCCGTCTGCATCTGCTGGATCAGCTCTGACTCCTTGCACACATGCACACTCTTACAACACACACACATTTCCAAGCTCTCTCTCACACACACTGTTACACACACGCTACCAGGGGGATTCCTCCGCCACTGCAGCCTCTGCTCCAATCTCCACCTGGCTCCCGTCCTCACCGTTGGGGAGGTAAAAACCACCCGGTGAGTACCTCCTTTTTATCCTTTTATGACAGCTGGTGGTTGTGGCTCGGAACAAGACAAAAAGGATGAGAGGATGCTGGTTTTTCCTGCAGACAGCAGCGGACAAACGCCGGGAGGCAACGCCACTGCAGCCTAGGAGGATAGGCGCTCAGCTGAGTTAGAACGTGGAGTGATGAAGTGATGGGAGAGGAAGCTGCTCATTTACTACAGATACCGGTCATCTAAGTATTCTTTGCCATGGCAGTGCAATGCTTGCAGTGAGGTCGCACATGTTCACACATGTCTATGACCAGGAAAGGTGCTGGAGTGCACGTGTGTTAGGCGAGGAATGACTTTGTATGAATTGAGGAGCACATTCGGGATGACACAGGAAGCTTCAGTCTCCTCCAGGGTGGTGTGTGAAATGTCAGTCACCTTGGTGTAGAGATAAATGGGGAAAAAGAACAACTGCAGAGGAATGAAGTTCCTTGCTGCAGTCTGTTTTGGTTCCTGACCCCCGTATGAAGACTATATAGTGGCCCTGATAAATCCCTGACAGTCCCATTATGTTCCTATGATTCCCTCCTTATGCCACTGAACAAACAGGGTGTGTACATGTACCGTGAAGCTGCGCGTCTCTTACATTTGGGCTCTTGCTGTTCTCTTGTTCTCTCTTTTTTTCTTATGTGAACTGGGTTTTTTTCTGAGACTTGGTGAGACTGAGCATAGTAGGAAAAGTAATTCTATTATCGCCTCAGCTTTTCACAGCTAAATGACACATTCATGATAATGGAAGTGGGCAAAGGGAAATCACTGGTCTGTTCTTCTCCCCTAGCTCATTTTAGTCAATTTGATACTTTTGTCAGGTGAAATGTTAATATTTTAAACAGTCACTCTATTTTATTCCACTTTACGTTTGAAAGCCCCCATAATGAAATCAATTTTATCTTTCTCCATTTTTCTTTTTTGCTATACTGAGTTGGTAAAGATGCCGTATTCCATTTTTATATTGTTTAGAAGTATAAATGATCACTTCCAGTGCTTTTTACAAATAAAAGTTTGCAATGTCTGACATATTATTGTGTTCAAACCCTTAGAACCACTTTCCTCTGCTTTTACATCTGCCCACCTTTCAGACTGTATCATTGCTAGGTCAAATAGAGACGATACAATTTGATTATTTCTCTACAAATCATCTATGAACAGCACTTTTTTAAAAGTCTTGACCCAGATTCTCATTTTGGATTTATTTCTGGACTTCAACTGGGCCATTCTAACACGTGAATATCTCTGCCCTGGTCCTTGGCCTCTTCTGTCAATCACATTTCAGATGCTTTCTGCTCCAGCACACCTGTTTCAAATGAATGTATTACCTCCTCAGCATGCCATGATATCCTACAAAGGAAGCCCAACCCCCCCATTGATATTATGTGTATAAGCAGTAGAACAAAAATAGAAAACTTTGAGGACAGCAGATACTAAAAAACAGGTTTTGGAACCACTCATAAACCACTCCTTCTCAGATCCGATTGTATCTTTAGGGCTGTTGTCCTACTGGAAAGTTAATCTCTGCCCCAACCTCAGTTCTTGTTTAAAAGTTTTACTCTGATGCTGAATTTAGCTCAATCCATCCTCCTATTAACAGTTTGGCTTCATAAAAATTCCAAAGTTAGGGTTGTGACCCCATTTGGGGTTCTTCATCAACCAGTACAGGGTCTTGGGATCCACTACTGACATTAAACTAAATAATAAACATTTATGTTAAATTTCTTTTTAGATATGAAAACATCACTTAAAACTACTTTGGTAGTTGGTGCTGTTTGTGACGTTATTACATCCATGGTTCATTGATTTTGTAGAAATGTTTGTGTGGCAAGGTACACAACAGAGGGCCTGGGCAGGATTCAATCCCCAGACTACCGGGTGAAAGTCATGCACGCTGACCTGTCAGCCAAAGGGATATTCCTTGGCAAGGTAGCCAAAGTGCATGACCAGTTGGAGACATAGTGACAGGAGCCCACACTGTCAAATTTGTAAACTCAACCAATAGTTTGGTTCATAAGTTGACTCTGGTACCATTTACTGGTTCAGAATTAAAAGTTTGGTTGTGCCTGCCTGTGACAAACTGGTCAACCTGTGGCTTTCATTCAACAGTGGCATTCTTCTGTTTCTGCTGCAAAAAAATAAATAAATAAAAAAAAATCCGTGAATGCTAACAGTCTGGAGTGTCTGCCACCTGAGCTGCACATCTTTGTAGCTCCTCCATAGTTGCCTGTTTCTACCAATCACTGCACCTGCTCAAAAACAACACAGAAAGGTTAAAACCTTCTTAAACTGGAAAATTAAAAGGTGGGGCACATTGTTTTCAACCTTTGTTAGTCCTTTTTTGTTTTATTTAATCTACACAGGACAACCAACATCCAGTTTCACTTACTGAAGAACAGACTTGGACAAGCTAACATTGATTTTGGTTAAATAAAACCAGAGTGAGTGTCTCCTGTTGATGAAAAGGCAAAAACATCTAGTCATGTTTTTCTTTTTAACAAGGCAAACCTTCTTTTAAAACATTATATGATTAATTCATTGCTGAGAAAATATAGTGTTCTCTTTTTTCAATTTCAGTCAAATCAAAATTTTAACATATAATCCCCTCCAGAGAACTCCAACTTGACCATTTTGGTTCTTTTGGCAAAAGGTTTCAGAGGCATTTGGATCTTGGGAAGTGGTTTAGGAGCCTCCCCCTGCCTCCACATTTCTCCCTTACACCTTTTCTGTGCTTTTCGGTCCTCATGATGCTGTTTCTTCACTCTTTGACAAACATAAGGGGCCTTCACTATGGATTATGGGCGTCCAACAGAAACATCAATTTGATTTAGAATAAGTTGAAAACTTCAGAGCTCTACTAATTTGGTTACCTCTGAAGGTAAGAGTGTTTATTGCACTGTATTGAATACAGGGGTACAAAAATAAAGGGTTCTAATATGTTCAGCACACATTCTATATTAATAGTTTAAACCGTGCATCATTCCTTAATGAATGCAGTAGAATGAAATTGATTAACACATGAATTTTCACCATCTCTTGGCTACAGCACAAAAACAAATTATATATATTCCAACTCTGATAATAGGCACAACGTTTCTTTTCTTACTCTATAAACCAGTAAGCTTTGCTTTGCCTCTCACCAAACTCATTATCTATTTGAATGACTCCACCAGCCATCCACCCCCTTTATTAGACCCCTTTATAAGATATTTTGAGACTCAGCTGGTCTGATTTGCATTAGGCCCCTCATGAAACTCAGCAAGCAAACATGTCAGTTGATTTCTTTGTAATCAATGATTAGCACATGAAAAGAATCTTCCTGGAGGCTATTTAACTCTGACATGGACTCTGTGGGCATAAATGGAAAGTAATTATGATTGTGGCCAAACAGAAAGCTAATAAACCAACGGGCAATGAGGAAGTAGAGCAGATCTTCGGCTACCATTGGCTGGTTGGATGGTATTTTTGTGCTTAGGAGGTTTGTGAGTGGTCATACTGAGATAGTTTATTGATTTCATACTGTTTCAACCTCATTACATCTGACAACAGATGCTGTGTCTCCACTCTGCCACAAAGACCTTAAAAGGAAATCTAGCAGCTCATATTAACCCCATGTGCTGTTCTTTGTAGATTTTAGTGCCTAATTTAAAATTATCTTCTTGGAACAGTTGGTAGGTGTTTAGAGGATGTGGAGGATTTTTTTAAGTTTACTTGTTTTTTACATAAAATCTGTGTTTCATGTCTGAGGAGCTGATGTTACAGGACTATGTCGGTACCGATTCCCTCCTGAGTGGTCCGGTTGGTTCTGTCCTCACTGGCTGCATTACCAAGGGTATCTATAAGAACAAACAAGTACAAACTTGTAGTTTAATCTTCACTCGGCTACATATTTAAAGAAAAATGCTTTAATCCTCGGTTGTGTGTTATTACCTTTGATTCTGATCACAGCTTAAAGAAGAACCTTTCTTATTTCCATACAGAATCCATCTGCGTGTTTCATCCAGTCTATGCAGGCTTCCTGCATATCAGCTGTTTTTTTCTCTTCATTACTCTTCATATCTAAAGACTTAATAACTTTTTTCCATTTGACCTAAATGTTGACTTTAAGAGTATTTCCAAGAACATTCAGTGCAGAGGAGCCACTGCATTTATCTGGTACTTCCATTCCCAAGTGGCGTTCTATAATAAGTTCCTCTGAAACTGTCTTGCAGATGTCATTCATCCTTTTCAAAATATCCTGTCATAGAAAAAATGTTTAGCAATCTAAAGTATTGAGTTAAACTCACATGACTATAACTACAGATGCACCAATCGCAGATTTTCTGAAGCTCTTACCTGCCGATACTGATTTAAGTCCATTTTAATCCCTCCTTTAGAGCTTAAATGATTTATAAAATATTGTTTCCAAGTTTTTGGATTATTTGAACTATTTCACAGACTGCACAGAGTTAGGGCTGTCTCTTCTTGCATCAACAAAAACCTCTATATCCCCTTTGATTGTGTGGGTGTGATGTGTTCTTATAATTAAACTAAGAAGAATCACAGAATTTCTTTTTTTCTCCATAATAATGTTAGATTATAGCTCGTGTTGTTTTATTCGTTCTTTTCTCCAGCTAAAAAACGAATGTGTTCCATATTGGCATCTTTTCAGTATGAATAACAGCTGTGTCTGGATTCTGTTAATAAAAAAAACCCTCTAACTTGTTTTTGTATGCTCGATTGTTAAATAATGTGTTCATTTATTGTGTACACAAGCTTAACCCTTTAAAGCCTGAACCATGAAATAATTGACAAAAAAATCTAATTTTTTAATATAAGTTGTCATTGATGTCATTGTCATTGAATTCTATGAAAAATTATGAAAAAAGCATAAATTTTGTATGGGTTAAATTGTAATACATAAGCCTTTCCATATAATCTTTCTCTTTCTGTTCCCTACATATTTCTGATTTATTAAGTCGAGTTCTCAAGAGCGAAAATATCCCACTGATGATGTAGAGGTCTCAAAAATTCATGTATCAAATATGATACATTTGGCTTTAAAGGGTTAAATAAGACATTTCTGCCCCAATTTTTTAATGATGTTTATATCAGGAGTGTGTTTGGGAGAACAGTCGTTCACACCAAACACAGATGTGGCGCAAGGGTTTATATGACTCTATCTGAAGGCGATTCCAGAACAAATAAACATTCAGAGATAAGAAGTGATTGGCACAAACTGGGGGATCAGACATGTGTTTAGAGCAAAGCAGTGCTGCGGATAGGGCATAGTGATATTTCGCTGGAGTTAAAAAATCTGACCTTTTCTGGAAATTCTTGTGGTTTTAACCAATAGTTAGTGAGGTTAGCATTACTAGCAGCAGTGCTTGTGGGTATTTTCTATAGAGGTTAGATTCTTACCTTCACTGCCAGATAAAGGCCCTGAACATGCCTAACACGATTTTGCATTCAATCCGACAGAAAGTTGTGTCGTAAGAGATTGTTGCGTTTAGCGCTTATTGAAAGTCAATGGGGATATGAATACCGGACACAATTTCTCCAAGGGGGGCTTGTTTTGCTCTAACCTAGATACACCCTAGAACTATTTTAGTCGGACTATACAGCAGTTCTGACAGGAAGGGATATACGGTTGTAAAGTAAAAATTATCTGCTTTGGGGGAAATACAAAATAAAATCTGTCAGTTGCAAGAGAATATATTTGGGTTTGCCCCATTCAGAATTACACAGAAAGCAGGTGCGAAAGACTGGGACATAAATAATGAATAATTCATTTCAACAGAATACTTTACCCATGATAGGAGGACAAAAAAGGATAAAGTAAAATAGAGACCCTCTTTAGGCCTCGAAAAACAAAACAACAATGGGAGGCTGCTGGACACACATCACTTATCACTCCCCCCACTTTATAAAAAAAAACAAATCAATCAACATCACAGATCACTCTCTGATACCCCTTCCCCACCAGCCCAAAAAAACAGTTTAAGTCCATGAATGATCATCTTTAAGTAGCAAGGGGAACTCGCCAAGCGGCCAATGTTAAAATCTCCTTCAAACGGCTCGGCTCCAATCAGCATACAGGGGGAACACCAGACTTGCGTTGACCCTCTAATTTACGTGATACTATTGAATGTAACATATGTACATCCCAACATCATACTAGTCGCGTCTGATATTAGAAGCCAAAACAACTTTCCTTGAATTCGATACAGATGGAGCAGCTCTGGTAAGAGAGATTCGGAGAGACAAAAGGGATAAACAATAAAGTACACTTACTACGCCCAGGCTCCCTTCCATGTTGCTCTCTACTGTTTACTTTCCTGATTTTTGTCACACTGATGACATCATCAACCCAGCATGATGGCGTCACCAGAGCAGTGGGGGGGCGAGGCCATGTAGCTTGCCAGGGAGTCGGACCCAGCGTTTTTTGCCGACAGGAAAGGACCCACATACCGATTGTTAGCAGATCAACCCGCATTTAAAAAGCCTGTGTTAATAATGCAATATATAATCTGACCCAGTCAAATGTTGGACATTGTTTCAGTTTACGAGTCACTGGGACCGAAGTGAAAAAACTGCAGTGATTGGGATCTGCTCACCCTGTGTAGAGGGAGCCTCTCTATATGCACTGCAGTCAGTGTGACATAGAAAGAAATCCCACCAGACATTAAAAAGTCAGACGCAACCGGTGTGTTCAGGGCTTAAGTCTCTATAAAGCTTCTGTCTTCTCTGACTTCACTTTAAGCTCCTCTCTGATGCTCAGAATAACAAACTGGTTCTTCTCTAACTTCCAGTAGTAGATGGATTTTTAGTTTCTGAATGGTTTATCACTAATAAGGGATCATCGGATTCTGGTCACCAGCTTATATTTCAGTGCATCTCTGCATGCAGCTATACTTGCAGGGATTTAAGTGACAACAAGCCAAGAATAAGTGATTAAAAAATAATAAATTGTAAAGTAAAAAGAAGTCTTGCTATAGCCCAAAAAGTTGATTATTGTTCATTTTCTAATACACTAACCAATCTTCAATAAAAACCCCACAGGTTGTTAACTGATTTCCAGGCCTGTGACAAAGTACAGCAAAATAACAAAATAACGCAGTACTTAACATGTTGATAAACTAAGTTTATCTACACTGAAAAGCCCAGAACTCATTATCTCCTCCTTGTTGCCTAAGGCATTCCCTCAAAGCCCTCCCTCTTCCTGCTCTACAGCTGTGTAGGACCTTCACCTATGCCCTCCTTCTGGATAACCCACAGCCTCCCATCTTTAAAACCACAGTGAAGACACAGGGAAACAACAACCACTGAACAAATACACTGAGTGTCTTCATTTAAACTGCACACACCATCAAACATCACCATTGAACTCTCAGGGGAAAACTGAACCAAATTTAGCTGCATTAATCTCATAACCGCTCCTAGAGTTCACCTCATCGCCACATCCCAGCCCTTCCCCCAGAGCAGTCTTTCATTCATTATATGATTTGAAAAAATGTGTAAAAGTCCACCTTACTATAAGTCAAGCTCTTATTTCTTGTTTTAATGATTACTGCTCTCAGGAAAATAAATGACAGAAACAACCCTGAGGAAAACCACTTCTGTTTGTCTGACTTTTATCTTCCATCTTGAATCATTGTTACATTTTGATGATTATATTTTATTTTTGTCTTTGCATACAAGCAAAGAAATAGACAAAGAAAGAACAAAACAAAACAAATATTTGGTTGCATCATGATATCTAACCCGCTCAAACAAGGATGCTCTATTTGCTCAACAGTTTCCACTGGGACCGTTTTCTGTGTAGAGCTGATGAAGTGGGGAGGAGAAGTTACAGCAATGAAGGATCTTGGAAAAAAAGAAAAGAAAAAACACTCCAGGATAACAGAACATGAAAGTTAGAGCCAATTAAACCAGATGACATGATTTGCATCCGTTTTTTAATTATCCTCCCTGTCACCATAAAGACAGGCTGTCCTCTGACATGTGTGTGCATGAGACAGGCAGAAAGGTAGCCATGAAGCAGCAGGGAAGGATGGCAGAGAGGAGTAAAAACAGGGGAAGCCACTTCTCTTGTCTTTGATATGGACATGAGCTGCCATCTGTCGCAGCTGAGTGAGTTTTACTGTCCCTGTAAGCAGTAGGTCGTGCTGGCTTGTACCAACAACCTGGCAGGCACTGGCTCGTTTCACAGTGTTAGATCATTTAACTAAACAAAAAAGAAATCTAGTTTAGCGGGATACCAGAAGACTTTAGCCTCCACATAGTGTTTCTGTTTTACATGAAAAGCCTGGACTTGTGCAAAACTTGGAAAAGGGAAGTGATTTGATTTGCTATGTTCTATCTTTTTTTTTTTTTTATTTTTTTTTTTTACAATCACAGAGTTAAACAATGCCTAAATACTCATAATTGTATTGGCTAAAACTAGTATACTAAACTGGAAAAATAACAATTATACCTGTTAATACTTTTCCTAGTTTAAATATTTTCAGCCTGGACATAAATATAAAATGTAGACCAGCTATGAGCAACAACCTAAGTAATCCATTTTATACTCTTTTAGAAACCTAAAAAACAATTATTCCACATTAATAGATATTGGACTCATAATGAGAGAACTCTATGGCTCAAAAAGCCAAGAAAACAGCTAAAATCTATCAGAATTTAGAGATTTTTACTTTTTTGCATGCAAGTTTGAACCTGACTTTCAATGTTGCTAAAGATGCACAGCACACAGCACCTGCAATCACTTTCAGGTTTAATAAAATGCTTTACAGGGGGTAAACTTACATTCTTGTATCCTCCACCCATTTTTTCAAAATTTGCCTATTTTGCAGTTTTGCTTTTCACGTTGCTAACAAGTTTTAATACACACAAACCTTCTGAACATCAGTCTCTATCTGTAACGAAACTAGGGAACCCAAGTGAAGAAATGTGGGATTAGCATTCTGATGGTTTTGAAAAAAAAAACAGATAACAAATAAAGAACAATGGGTAATACAATGGGAACAAGAGAGGTCTGGCTAGACAATAGAAACAGGCAGATTCAGTGAAGAACAAAGATCTAAAGTGAGCCTAAATACTAAGGGTTAGGTTTAGGGTGTGAAAATATATGTATATATTGGATGCAGTTGTGTTAAGCAGTTAATTATTTGGTGCAGCTGAGGCAGAAGGTGACCATGGAGACTGAGAGAGAAAGACTAATTAGCAAGGAAGGAACTGAACTTACCTGTTTCTGTTGTGGTTAAAGTTTAGGCAAAAAAAAAAATCAAAAACATTTTTTGTTTTTTGTGTTTTTTTGGGGGTTACTAAATCCTTCCCAAACATCAGGACAGACCTCCAAATCTGCAGTTGTTTGCCTGGTACTTAACCTCAATAAAAACTCCATGGGGGGCCTTGACCCCGATATGAATGGTCGTTGGATGCTGCCTTGGTTAGCATACGATGACGAAAGAATATTATCTGCGACCAGATGCAGAATAAGGGAGACATTAAAACTAAAGTCTATCATCTTATAAAATGGACCAAATTCAGATATGCCTTCTAGCATAAGGCTATATATATATATATATACAGGGTGCGCTTTGCCGGGGGGGATGGGGGGGATTTACCCCCCCTCTGGTTGTGATGTCCCCCCCTC
>JAUZNJ010032554.1:26252-38722 GCA_034780135.1 Jordanella pulchra | reverse complement strand
AACTCCAGAGTGGAAGTATGTCCAGCCCCTCTCAAGGAGACTGGTTCCAGAACCAGAGCCATGCGTCGAGGTGAGACTGACTATTTCTAGCCGGGACCTCTCAGCCTCACACACTAGCTCCGGCTCCTTCCCCACCAGAGAAGTGACATTCCACGTCCCAAGAGCTACCTTCCGCAACCGAGGATCGGATCGGCAGGGTCCCCTCCTTCGGGGGCCTCAAATCAATATCACGATAAATTGGGCAGTTTTACCTCAATAATGACAAATGCACAATAAATGCTTCCACTCCTCTATATGAAAATAATAGCGTGTGCAGGAAATGCAACTGATCTATTTTTTATATATTTACAGACCAAATGAAATTACATATTACCTTTAATGAAATATTAAAGTCTTTGAACTGTTCAAGTTTAAACGTTCAACAATGTCCTATTGAACAATAGAAAAATCCTTCCTCTCTTGTGTACATTTTTGCTCAAAGTTAATGGATCCTTCACTGTTGAATTGGACATCTTCCAATTCAACAGTGTGGTTGTGCTGCAGGTGAAAGAGGTTGCATGTGGTACTTTGGGTCCAGACAGTTTTCAGACAAACTTTGAATTTCGTGTTTTTTTGCTCTACATCTATAGCGTAATTTCTGTGCCATCAAACCAAGCCCACAGTGAGAACGATGTTAATTGTTAAAACTCTCTCAAAACCTTTGTGCAGCGCACTTAACCACAGAGACAAAGCTGCACACAGAGAGCCCAGCCTCATCTCTGCGCTCACTCGTCTTCACAGAGTTAACTGATGTCTTTTTATTTACGCCTGTTAGCCACTTCTTCACTGGGCTCATTCGCCATTCTCTTTGTTTACACTTCTTCTGACTGGATGGGTGGAGTCACGTGGAAACCCCACTCACCAGCGCAAACAGACAAAACAGCAAAATGAAGTATGTTTATTTTACCGACATGGGAAAACTGTCACCGGTTGTCGTAGTGAATGACGGTAATGGTAAACATTCGGTTCATCATTCAGGCCTTGAACCAGTAAATATAAACCTTCAGACTGCAGACTGAACACTGCTTGAGCGACAAAGCATCGGATATCGATTTATAACTAAACCAGTCTACTTGGTTACTTGGTCCTTGTGATGCTGTTTGTTCACTAACATTTTCTAAGAAACCTCTAAGACCTTGAGAACAGCTGGATTTAGACTAACATTTAAATATACACATTGGTTGACTTCTGAAGGAAAGTGTTTGCACTGGATTTGATTAAGGGGTAAAAGAGCGAAGGGGGATAAAACCAGTCTACACCAAAAGTAGCTTTTTTTGTATTTGGATAATAATTTGCACCACAATTTTGTTAAATAACTGAAATATGCGTTTGGACATAGCTATATGGAATGATTTGAGGGTGATGAATATGCTAACAGGGGTTCAAAACTAAGCCAGACATACTTCCTCTTTGGGGACTCATTTCTGTGTACATCCTGCGTTTCCTAGCAACAAGGGGTCCTAATGAAGCTATAAAAGTGTGTGTGAGAATGTGCAGTTTCCATACCTGCAATCCAGTTGGGTTCACAAGACTCCACCACTCTTTATCCAGGCCAAAAACGAAGGCATTGGCCAAACCGTGGAGAGGTGCTGACAGGACGTGTAAAAGTGTCAGAGGGAACGAAGGATCTTGAGGGTAGAAAGCGTTATGGAGTCTGATGGAAGGGGACAGAAAAAGACAAAGAGAAGTGCTGAGTTGTGATGTGAAAAAGTTTCCAGTAAAAGAAGCTACCTGCAGGAGAGCTAAAGAGGTGAGGACGATGTAATTAAAGGAGAAGAAAGACAGCGACAGGACAAAAAAAAAGAAAAAAAAAAGCAAGAGGCTGATAGAGCAACAAAAAGCAAGGCAGAGGACAAGTGAGTGACAGAGTGAGGGACAGGGTGAGAACGAGAGGTAATGAGAGCAAGTGGCGGAGGCAGAAAAAGAAGGAGCAAGAGAAGGGAAAAGGGGAGGGTGAAAGAGCGAGCGAGCTTTATATCAGCGTTTAAGAGCCCATTAGGCAGCGTGAGACGGCTGGGCTGACACATTCTTGGCTGCTGCTCCGACAGCACGCAGCACTTTACAAGGACAGGGAGATGTGTAGCGCTCGACTCGCTTCCTCTCCTTCTCACCACTTTCTCTCAGCTCTGCTTTTTCACCTCTCCAGACCACAATTTCAGCTTTACATCTCTGGTTGCCACATGCTAATTTCTTGACCTATCCACTATAAACTCTCCATCTATCCTATGCATCCAAGTTCAACCATTGAGATGTTTCATTTTCATTTTAAAAGAAAAAGATTTCGATTCATCTTTTTGCGTTTATATCTCTGTGAACCAATGAAACAACCAGGGATAAGAAGCGTTTTTGTGAGATGCTTTGGACAACTAATGGCTGCCTCTGCGAACAAGGCTATTCAGCTATTAACCCTGGATTAACCCTGTATTAGCACTGCTCGCTAGGTTAGCCTGCCACTAATGTCTTTTATTGATCTATTAGCCATAGAATCAAACTGTGTGCGGCTCATGGCATTTTTTACTTGTACCGTGTTCAGGGATTGGGTGTGCAGCCGGATCTAAGTGGTCACAGCTGTTGACCTCTGGGGTCAGGAAAGGTATCCTCAAACCGCCTGCCTCCCCACAAGGGAGGGGAGAGACCAAACCCAACCTTTGACAGAAAAACAACACTGTTGCATTGTGGTTACAAGGTGTTACGTGAGACTCTACAGTCACTCATCTCAACTGGCTGTCAGCCAGAAAATAAGAGCTGTTTCCTTTTTCTGTGATAATGATTTTTGTCTGTGTGTGTGTGTGAAATCTTTGGCAATAGCACTATTGTTGTGTTTCAACTATCCTTTCCCATGAATCACATCATAACAGTGTTGCCAGCATTGTGACATCTCTGGAACCAGCGCCGCATGAGCATGAGCATGAGCAAACAACAAGTCCTCCCAGCTGCAGTTACATCAGCAGAGCGACAAAACAAAAACGTGTACACACCAAATTTTTACCCCACACTACCTCCTGAGATTTTTCATACGTCAATATCATTCATTGTGACACTATTTCAAAATTGGCCAGGCTAATTCATAGCCCCCTTTCACACTATTGCTTAGCCATTTCATTGTTCTCTACCAACATTTTATCCAGTGTACCAAAACCATTGCTTACAATTTTACTCTTCTTTGTAATTTAGTATTAATTAGGAAAAACAAACAAAACTGAACAATTCTAACTATTTAATTTGGATGTATGGTAACCCTAATTTGGAGGGGTCCTTACAGTGCATTATAAGACAAAGGTAGCTGCACTATACTAGGGAAGCTTGCAATAGAGGTTTCAGATGATATGTCACAAGTAATCCAAATTTCCCTCACCCTTCTCTTTCTCATAATGATTTACCAAACACCTTCCAAGTCTTTAGGCCCACTAAATCTATTCAGGCCTTTCCATCAAGCGTACAAATAGTGCATTAGACTTACCAAAACCAATTCTTGAATGTATACCCATTAATAGTTGTCACTTAAAATACCATAGCCTTACAAATATTACATCAAAGCTGTACTTTGCTATTGTACTATTGGACAGAGTGACGCAGTAATGGCAACAGAAATTCAATATATTATGCATTTCTGTTATACAATCCAAAATGAATAAAAGTACAAGGTTCACATTGAAAAAAGGGGCGAAATGAACAACATTCCAATATGAGACCCGTTTTTATTAAAAGATAAAAGCAAGAAAATAAATCCATCAAGAGCACTTTGGGGCACGGCCAAAAGAGGCCAAGTTTGGTCCAGTTGAAACAGACCAGAGACGGTTTCCCCCTCTTGGTCGTGACCTGTAGTGCAGGTATGAATGTACTCAAGTGAATCCTGATCCGAAACCAAAACAACTGGACTGAGGCCAACTTTTTGAGGTAATCTCGGTCTGTTACCAAACACACTCCGATCAGATTTGCTTTTGGTCTGGATATAAACCAGCCTTGGTCTGATCCAACCGTAGAAAACATACGTCTCTCTGGACTTAACAAGCCCCATAGCAGTGAACGAAGTAACAAAACGATACTCGATATGCTATCTGTTGCTTAGCAACGCCGCTGCAGGTCTCTTCCAGCTTGCTGGAGGTAATATCCGATTCTGTTCCAAAGCTATAAAAAAATTGTCTTGAAACCAACATTGAATTAGCTGCTCTTTGACATAATTTGGCAGCTGTTATAACAGAGAAAAGATGCAAAACAAAGGGCCTGCAAGCAGGATTCCTACTGAGGTTTTCCTAAATTTCGCAGTTTGTGCTCCATCCAGTCTCTGTTTTTTCGTCCAACGGGAGCAGCAATTGTTACAAGAGTGTCTTTGGTAGAACTTCTATTCCACTTGCAAAAAGTGCAATATAAAGCAAACTAAAACTAACAAAACATAAAAATAAAAAATGCTTTTAGTTCAGACCAAAGGACTTTCCTTGTGTCAATACACCCTTAAAGACCAACAAAATAAATCTAAAAGTTTCTTGATATAAAAAAGATACAGCACTTTTAAGAGAAAAAGAAAAAGGGAAACACAAAAAAACTTTGTTTTTAGAGTCATTTTCACTGTTTCCACATTTATCCAGACTTGGACAATCATGAAAGCAAACTCCCATTTTTTTAAATTCAGTATTAGAATACTTGAAACACCAAAAGCAATGAAGCATCATCCCAAGACAACTGAAAAAACCCATATAAATAAGACATGTTTAAAAGGAAAATACCTCAACTCGATGCAGTTAAACAGTAAATCCACAACCACACAGAACAGGGCTTGATGCTTAAAAAAATGCCCCAATTCCTAACATAAACCCAAGTAAACAACAGTTATAAAATCAAGGACAGGAAGGTAAGAAATAATATGACAGTGCTTTAAGAAATACCCTGTATATTTGATTTAAATGAGAACAATATGATGAACTACAGGTCATATCATGCGTGCTTGATTCTTTATATTAAGCTTAAAATCAGCAATGGCCAACACCTTATATGGCTTTGCGTCAGCATGTTTTTCTTAGTAGAGTTTTAAACAGTTTGTTGTTTTACTGGTATATTTAGAGCTATAATAATTTGCAAGATTAATAGATGAAAAACACATTACAAAATGTGTAAATGCCTGACATTTATTCCCCTTGTATGTGAAGGAGTGTGCAGTGTGTGCATAGTGAATGTGTGGAACTGTCAACATTGAATATGCGAGTATTTTTTGGTTTTTCATTGGAGGTGGGGAGGTAAAATTTCAAATGCTCATTTCAACAAAAAATCTTGTATTTAAACGATATATAAGCTGAATTTGCGTTTTGTCAAATTTATACAGTCAAAGCCAAAAACTGCACAAACTGTGCTTTAATGCCGAAATTGTCAATATCCCGCATTAATTCTTTAAATGGATCAAATTCATTTTACAGTTAAAGTACAGTTTTTCATTACAGTGGTACAAGCAAGACAAAATCAGAAGCCAGATTGAGACATTATAAAGTTATAATTTTTTTTTTTTTTTAATAAAGAGTCAACCGCAGATTCGATATGCAACAACATTTGCAATATTTAAAGGTGGGGACCAAAGGTTTAATATTTAAAAAACTGTATGTGATTAGAAAGGGGGGCCTTTCTGAGCCCACTTCTGGAAACAGTTTGTCTCCACTATGTATTAGACTTTGTCACATCAAGGGAAAACAAAAAGCTTTCCTCAGCGTCTTATGTTTTGTATGTATAGGTTGGAGAAGCTGTCACCTGTCAGGACATTTAGTCAGAGGCTTTTCTATCATCAAAAGGAATGAATGTATAGGACAAAAAACAGAGTTTTGTAAACCTATCAACACAGACTTTTTGGAGGTGTGCACTGTTTTTTCCATTTACACTGAACTTATTTGTGATTCTAAAATGTTAATGTTTGTTTTCTTTGTTGTTCGTAATTCTGAAACATGTTCCAACACAGGCAGAATATTTATACCACTTCTGGCCTGATCTTCAAATCATTTGCGTGTATTAAAACTGATGCAATTTCTTCTTCTTTTTTTTTTTTTTGCACATGCAAAGCTGATTTTCTCTTCATGCAAGATATAAAGCGATTTGCATGTGTTAAATCAGTGGACTCATTTTCTTTTTTGTGTGTGTGCCTTCATGAACAGGCAGATCATATTCAAATGACCAGAATATGCAAATGAAATATTTATCACCTGCAAAACATTTTTTTTTAAATCTGAAAATTATTGCAAATGCTTTTCTTCCATTGATTTTTTGCACATTTTAAAGTTAGATGTAAAGTCACCTGCAGAAGTGGTCATTGTCTCAAAGCAGGCACTGGTACAATTACAATGTGGAAAGAGTCTGTTCATATGTGAACATATTTGGACTGTTATTACCTATAATAGTTGGGGGAAATGACACCTGCGCAGGCCAGCATAAATTAATGCAGCAGGAAGCAATTTCACATCTCAAAAACCAAAAATATCAAAAACTAAATTTAAATATCATATAATGCTTATACAAACCCAAACAGAATATCAACACAACCACAATCAACACACGCACTGTACAGAGACATTTGGGGAGGGGAGTTATTTCTAAAATATCTTAGAAACAAAAGGGTGCAATAAAATGTCCTGTCCAAGTAGGACTTTTGTGATGTTAGCCAAAATTTGAGCTTTCGGGTTACAATAAAAACAAAAACAAACAAACAAAAAAAACTCTGATATAAAAAAAAATGTAATCAAAAAGAGGCAAACATGGTGCAGAATCCTTTTCTGGGATTTTTTTCTATTTATCGCTAACTGGGGTTATCTTTTAAGGTGGATTAAATGTTGTGAATTTACAGATTTAAAAGAAAAATCTAAAGCTAAAGTTGGAATCGAAGTGCGATAGAAAGACCTAAAGCAAACACACAGATCTTCAACTACTTGGCCAACCCAGGAAAATATTAAAGTTACAGAAATATTGACTATAGCCTATAACTAAATCTATGAGTTCTTTTTAAGTGTGTTACAGACAAGAGTCTTTACATTTTTTTCAAACCTTGATTGTCCCCATATCAGAAATCCAAGCTTTGATTGGTTGGAAATGTTGGAAATGGAAAATGATTCTTATATTTAAAGCATGTCCGTTTAACCAACAAGAAGGGATTTTTCCAAAAGATCTCAAAGAAAATGTAAAGCAAGTTAAAAGAAAGCACTCCCCTTATCTTAGGCCAGATGTCTTTTCAAAAAACAAAACACTGCTTAATGAGGATTTGGAGTTTTATAAGTTTGCAAACATCTATCAAGCAATTTCATTAAGTTGGGCAAATCTAAAAAAACATAATATTTTACTTGTTTTTTTGTTGTTGTTTTTTTTTTAAACACAAATGAGAAGCACTCCACCACTGTAAAACAAAGCTTTGTGAGACTAAGCATTTTTTCTTCTTCTTCCTCCCTTAAAACCTTTCGACAACTGTAGGAGAACAGCAGCACAGGAGATGATTAGAGCGATTCCTCCACAAATCTGCTTATAATCCTCCCTTATCCACTTTTACAGCGACGAGGTTTCAAGGTTTATTTGCTATTAATCCTTCCCCATTTACCTCCCAGCAACCCTTTGAAAAGTTGTGACAGGAACCCCCCCCAAAGAAAAAGTTGGGTTGGGCAGAGGTTAGAGATACACGTGTTAAAGGGAGCCCAGACCTTCCCTGTCATTCCAGGCTGAGGGTGTTAACGGAGTGTCTGTTCGCGGCTTTAAATAAAACCAACAGTGCAGCCAGTGGAGTGCAGAGTAGCGTGTGTTGGTGCTTGTCAGACTGAGGGCCATTTCAGAGCAAAGCTGCTTGTTTTCTGGGTTAGCGTACCGCGGTATCTCCGAGGACCAGACCAGCTGCTGCTCACATTCATTTCACTTCCCATTAAAGGTGAAATAAATCAGAGTCCCCACAGAACCTCCGGAGAAGAAGGAAGCACACACACGCACACACACTCATCATCAGGGAGAGGAAGTTGGACTTGTGCAAACAAAACTAAACACGTATTAATGCCTGTGTGTGTATGTGTGTGTGCTAGTAGGTGTCTGCACACAGTATAACCTGGATGGCATGCAAGGAAAATGTCAGGGAAAAAAAGGAGAGGAAATGCTGTGGATGTGAGAGTGTGTGCGTCTCTCTGCATGTGTGAGTATCTGACAGCGCAGCGATGAGAGTGACTGGGTCTGTGTGAAGGGGGGCTATTTCTGGCGTCGCTCTCTTTTTTTTCCCTGCTGCCGCAAAGAAACACGATCGGCGTCCGGGAAACGAGAGCTGGCAGCAAGCAATCATCTGCCTGCCGCGCACGCACACACACACACACACAAGCATACACACGCAGACACACACACCACTCAGACAGCACCTCGCAGTGCTGAGCAACACGCGCCATGGCAACGGAACAGCCGCAATTAGAGGCGAAGAGCCTTTTCCCCTCCATCGAGGGAGAGACGGAGAGCAAAATGAAAGGAAGAAAGAGAGCGGGCGAGAGGGAGAGAGGGGGAGAAGAGTGTCAGGAAAAACAGCACGGCACAGGAAAGAAGAAGGAGAGAGCGTAATAAAGAAGTGAAAATGAGTGGGAGCAAGGCAGGGACGGAGAGAAGAGGGCCGAAGGCTAAGAGGTGAAAGGGTGAGCTTGAGCAAAGGATGAGGGATTTTCAAAACAGGAGGTTGCGAGACACACAAATGGGAAAACCAAGATAAAACATGAGGGGGAAAGAAAGGATAAGAGGTTAGATGAGAAGGGTGGAGGCGTGCGGTGAAGGAGGGGGGGGGAGGCAGGCTGTTTCTCCTGTGTGAGCCTGGCTAATGAAAGATGAATGAGGGAGGCAGCGGAGGGAAGGAGAGTGTGGCTGCAGGCGATGCCTGGCTGAGCCTGCTGCGTATGTGTGTGTGTGTTTCTCTGTGGCCTGACGAGGTTTGCGTGCACGCAAGAGCCGAGCGGTTCTCGCAACAGGGACGGTATTGTGTATACAACATCAGGAGCAAATGGTCAACCACAATAAACACACATGCAGGGATCATAAACATGCCGGAGCGCACGAACAGTATGCAGCTCTCAGTGGCGTCGGCCTGCCACCACCTGTACGCGTGCAGTCAATCATTAGCACTCGCGCGGCATCTCCGAGCTTCGCTCACTTATTCAGAGCCTCCATCTATCATGCTGTCAGTCACTCTTTGAACCCCTCTCTCTGCGCCCTCCAGAGTGAGTGCTAAATCCCTCATTTGCTACCTCTCCCCATCTCCTCCGATATCCCACCCAGCCATTCAGTCTATACTACTATGCAGCCATCAAATTGCCTCCCTCCTCCCTGACAGAGTTCACCTTTTCGCCTGCCTCTAATTGTTGTGCCGAACATCTTCGGAGTTGTGGGCGAAAGGCACTTCAGCGGCTCAGAGGAGACTCCTTCCCGAAGCGTGGAAGGCAGTCAGACAGAGAAGTCATCCTGAACTCGATTGCACTTCCTCCTCTCGAGACTGACTGCCTTTCCTTCTTCATTTTTCTACAGAGAGCCTCTTGTGCTGTCTGCCGTTATTCTGCTGACAGCCCTTCTGAACTTTTCCCTGAGTAAGAGGAATACTCGTGACATAAGTTACAGATTTCTGTGTAAATCATAGGTGAGACAGTCATAAAACCTGTAGGACATAACAGGAAGAGTTTGGTCTTAAAGCCTACTTAATCCTTCAACTACATGTCACGTTCACTGAGGTTTGTTGGACTATAAAGGCTGCTTATGGTTATACATTTTTTGCTATAAATGTTATAAGTAGAAGACAATTTATTTGCCTTTAAATGGTGCTACATTTGTAAGGAAAATGCATTTGTGAGTAGCAGATTTGGCTATGGCTTGCAACCATGAAAAACTTGCCAAATCTTCTCCGCTTGTGCCAAATGGCTTTTGGTGGAGGACCGGTGATGATGTGGGGTGGCAACTCACCCACTGGAAAAACAAGGCTTGGCAAGATTTGAAAGAATCGCAGTGCAGAGAGATAAGATTGGAATCTGCAACCTGTAGCAATCCCACATTACCCCTACTTGAAGATATCAATGATGTCATTCAAAGAGTGAGGTTTCCTAGAGACACCCTCCATTATTTGAGAGTGCAGAGGACGGTTTAACCCCACTGAACGCTTGTGGGATCATTTTGGGTGTGCTGTCTGTACAAGAGTAACAAACACAATCACACAGGCTGGCGAATTGGATGCCATCCCACAGCAGTGTGTGACCGAGCTGGTGACCAGCATTAGGTTCTGTATGCTTTTCAAAATCACCACTGAGAACTGTCTGTTAAACCTATATTCTTTTAAAACTGTAAATGAGTTTTGTTTAGTCAAACTCCAACCATCCAACAAGCAGAATAAAGCAAAGATTTACGGCAGACTACAGTGTTTGGCATTTGCAGAAAATATCTGGCAAATTTACATAGATGTAATCAACTCTGCAGTTAAACCCAGAAAAATACCTTTCTTGCCAATGAGAAGGGTAAAAAGGAATAGTTGTTCTTAAAGAGAATAGGTTTAGTTGTCAAGAGGCGAAGGCAAAACAAGGAAATAAATGAGCAAACACAAATTACAACTGACGCGCTACGACACAGAGCCTAGGAATCCGTTTGCAACCTATTCCACGAAGGAGCATCAACACTTTCCACAACAACATCTATAGATGTTTTTGTTCTCTTTCAGCAAATTTCATCTAAGCATTAGAACGCTTTAATACCAGTGCAATACTGGCAGAGTGCAATAATGACAAAATTAACCTAAAAAATGAAAAAAAAAAAAAATGGATGACTAAAGCAGTGCTAGGCTAAAGATTTTACTGAAAAAATTGATTCATAATTTCTGCAACACAATTTACCCCTTTGTCTTGATTTACTTCCCTCTAGAGTTTAAATTACAACTTTTCAAGAAAATAGTTAATGAAAAAGGTTGAAGAGAGGCCCAAGCAACAGCTAACCTGTTGCTTTGTCTCCAATATAAAAGCCAAGGGTGGGAATGTGTAATGATGGCTCTAGGTTATTGTTTTGACTAGCTTTTCAATACCCAATCCATAAGATATGTCAACTGTCAAAGGGAATATAAAACATTTCACAGAAAATCTCAATGTAAACGGGTGCATTTGTACGTGCCATATGCTACAGCAGACAGCACATTAAAACGAGGCAAAATAAAATGCCAAGCCACAGTAGAGCAGGTGAGTCACTCATAGTGCTTTTAGCAGCTTTACCTGACATCATTTACCATTTAGTTATGTTCAGTTATTAACCTTTTCAGCAGACAACGCAGGTTTGTTCACCAGACAATAAGGATTAATTATATATACCAAACTTTTACAAAGCATTGGAGAACCATGTTGGAACTATCAACCATATGTTCCAACATATTTTACTTGAGTTCTTTTTTATTATCTTTACATTACCAGTTAATTGACAGACGCCATAGCAGCCCCGCCCATTTTCGAAAGCTATTAATCTAGAATGGAACCATCTGTGGCTCAAATCCCCATTAAAAATGC
Source organism: Jordanella pulchra (assembly GCA_034780135.1). NCBI lineage: Eukaryota > Metazoa > Chordata > Actinopteri > Cyprinodontiformes > Cyprinodontidae > Jordanella > Jordanella pulchra. Next base: position 27,185 of record JAUZNJ010032554.1, on the reverse strand, counting down.
AGGGGTCTTTTAAAAACAAATGCATTTATTTGAATTATCACACTATTTCTTTTTTATACACCAACTGAATTTGAAAATTTTTGCAGCATGTATATAATTTTGTAATAAGGCTTTAAAATATTGCTTTTTAAACTTGTCTACTCATACTAAGTTCACACTTTTCAAAGATGGTCCAAACACTTTTATTTATTTTTATTTTTTTTTTACCATGAGTCATTTTTATTTATTATCACTAGGGATTCAGCATGTGTACTAATAACTGTTTTTGTAAACATGCTATGTACTAAAGACCCGGATAATAGCGTCCATTTCTCTAACAGCCAGTATTAGTTTGTACTTAAATACTCCAGCCCAGTAAGTGGCAGTATTGCATTTTAAAACCGAGGCAAACAAGAAGAAGAAGAGACAGTGGTAGCAGGTACCACTAACGGCAGCCATGCTTGGTGACAGTGTGACTCTAGGCAGCCAGACATTTAAAAAGATGTCAACAATGTTTGAGAATTTTTAATGAAACAAAAATGACAAAAGAAGCAGCCAGTGCTTGTTAACAAGGGAAATCCGCCTGTTTAGACATGCATTCCGACTGGTCTGTAAGCCAAGCTCTGCTGCTCTGAAAACTGCCGCATTTAGAGGCGAAGAGCCTTTTCCCCTCTAAAATTAAAAGCAGACGTGTTCTTGATGAAGACCAACAACCTAAATTTTAAAAAAAACAAAAAAACATCTCAACTCTTCTAGGTTAATCTTTCTATGCTAAGCATTTGTAAGAATATGTTGAAAGTTCATCATTACGACTAAGCTTTTTGAGTATTTTAATCTATACTCTGTACCAGCGAGTACCTATAATCGTACATGGATAGGAATAATCTAATATTGCTGCATCCTTAAGAATAAGAGTTTTTGCTGTCAGCTTTCGCCACTCTTCTTTGAATGTGC